>JAPDSC010136600.1:461761-509140 GCA_026290005.1 Latrodectus geometricus
TGCATGTGATAAATATATATACTTGAAAATGGCAAATATCTGTGTTGAATAGACAAAAGAAATGGAAATTGATTTTATTGAAATGATAAGAGTAAAGCTTCATATATGGGATAATTCAGATTCCCAATATAAATTAACTAAATTAAAACAAAGGACGTATGATGAAATAGCGTCCGAATTAAAGTTAAAATATCATCGTTATAAAGATGTTTTTACACGTGATAAGAATTTTCACCTGTGTTGTTAGAGTGATCTTTTTATTTCATTAAAACTATAAATAAATATTGTTTTTAAAATACCAGTTTTGTTTTAGGTCTTGATAATATTTATTTTAGGAAATTAACAAAAATTTTAAGAAATTTTTTAACCAGATATTTTTCCTTTTCACGTCGACAAAGATTAGCTCTTATCATTCTAAACGTGAAGTTTCAAAAGCTAAAATTGAGTGAAACAATAGCAAGATGGCGTAATGTAAACAAAATTTTGGCTACAAATTAAATTCCCAAATAAGAATTCATCATGGAATCTGGACACCTACAGAGTAAAATATGGCAACCTTAAATATGTTAGCCAGAAAAGCGATCTGTTAATAAATCTAGTAAAACAGCTATTTACTTATTGCAAACCTAATAGGAATCTCGAACATTCATTGGACGATGAGCTTGAGTTGCCAAAAATCGAGCTGTGACGTCACGTAATGTTAAGTCCATGGGAGTTGCTCAAAATGAAATATCGGCAACTCTAATGTAATAGGGGCTTTAATTGATGACTTGTAGATCCATATGCCACACAAAAGGTAGCTTTCCATTTCTTAAAAAAATTTAAAAAATTATATCGAATAAATAACAAAATCGCAAAAATATTACCACATAATTTCCATTGAAAGTAATGATATACATTGTTTTGTCTGATATATTCAAGCTCCGTATAATTCAACGCAATCAAAGCAGTATCTCGCAAACTTCTATGTTAAAGAATATAAGGGTTAAGAGTAATTCATTAGAGCAGTGATTCTCAACCTGTGGGGCGCGCCCCCCTAGGGGGGCGCTAGCACACTAATGGGGGGGGGCGAGCATATCCAAGAGAAAATGTTATTTAAAAAAATTGATTAAGTGACTGAAAGGAAAGAACACACACACATACAAACAAAATACATTTCGACATATTTAATAATTAACTTATTAAATTAAAACAACTTACTAAATTAAAAACAAATTTAATAATTATTAGTGACTTCCTTGGGCCTGTCTTTCAGAGCAAAGATTTTCGAAGAAGGGTTTAATATTAGAAATTGACACTCCGAGTTCTTTTTCTATATTTAGCTGAGATCTATATTTTGTCTTCAAAAAAGCCACCGTAGAAAATCCAGTTTCACAAAGGTAAGATGTTGAAAATGGTAGTAGAATGCGAAATGCCCTTGTTTTTAGTGCAGAAAACTTATCATCCACTCCTGCCCAAAATTCAAAGAGTGATTAAATTGTCTTTTGGTTTCGCCACTTGCCGTGAAGTCTATGAAGGTTTCTTCCCCTTCGATTGAGAGTCCTTCGGGAGTATTTTGAAATGGATCCCTCACCCTCTTGTAACTTGATATCAGTTTGTCGTCAGCAAGAAAGTACTTTTTAAAATTCTTTGCTAGCATTGCTAAATGATTTTCAATGGTTACAAAAACAACTTTTACATGTTGTTCTTCAGCCTTGTAAGTTTTAATACAATCATTCAACTTTGCAAACATTGTTAAGTTTTCTTGCTTTAAATTTCTGCTCCACAATTCCAATTTCCTACAAAAAGCATTAACTTTATTACTCGTATCTAATATGTGTGTATTTGCTCCTTGCAGTTGAAGATTCAAGTTATTTAATTTCTCGAATATGTCGATCATGTAGTTCAATTTCAACACAAATAAACTATCGCGAAAATTCTCAGCTACCGGTCTGTTTTCCTCTTCTAAGAAAACGGCGATTTCTTCTCTTAATTCATAAACGTTGCAAAAATTTCCCTCGAGATAACCATATTGCCTCGCAATAAAATAGTAACGCTGAATGTACTGCACCCATGTCTTTACAAAGTGCGGAAAAGATTCTTAATTTCAGGGGTCTCATTTTTATATAATTTACTACGGTTACAACCGTAGTTAACACAATATTTAAACCAGGACTCATTTCTTTGGAAGCCAAAGCTTCTCTGTGGATCATGCAATGTGTCCAGACGAACTGTGGCGATTTTTGTTTCACAAGTGCTGGAATACTTTGGAATCTTCCTGACATAGAACGAGAACCATCCGTGCATATTCCGACACAATATTTCCATTCTATGTTTGCCTCGTTCATAAAATCATTTAAGATAGCAAATAAAGCGAGTGCTGTTGCTTTGAGTTCGATTGGTTTGCAGGAAAGTAATTCTTCTACTACTGACAAATCATAACAAAATCTAACATAGGCAATGAAATGAGCATCTTTATTACTATCTGTTGCCTCATTGAGTTGTATTGAAAACACTTTGTAACTCAACTTCGACAAAAGCTGACACTCTACATCTTCAGCTATATCAGCAATTCGACGGGCAACAGTATCATTTGAAAGAGGTATGGACTGCATTTGTTTTGCAAAATTATCTCCAAACATAATTTCTACAATATCAATCGCGGCTGGCAAAATAAGCTCTTCACCGATGGTGTGAGGCTTTTTACATCTGGCTATTTTATATGAAACTTTGTAAGAGGCAATTCAAGATTTATCATTCACAGACAAAGTTTTTTTAAACAATAATTTTTGCTTTTCATATGATTTTAATTTTAATTCGAAGAATTCTCTGGGTTTGTTTACGTACTCACTATGAAGCGTTTCCAAATGTCGTTTAAGTTTATTAGGTTTCATGCTGTCTGCCGCCAACATTTTTGAGCAAATGATACACAGGGGCCTTTTTTCTTCATTTACTTCAGTACTAGTGAACCCAGAATTTAAGTATTCTTGAGAATATTTTCTTGATTTTATTTTCGGAACCACGCTCATCTGTGTATTGTTGATGCTTGTCTATCGTCTAATGCTCACTTACGCCCGCTTAAAAATTTATCCATGATTCTGCATTAGTCTGCTGCCGTGAATATTTAATACGGTGAATTGCAATTACACGAAAATATATATAATATACACATTCAGGATAGATTCAATAGCGATAGAAGGATCGACTCGAATGAGATTGTCTGGAATTGAAATTGGCGTCATAGAACTTTCTCCTTCTCCCTATGAGAAAACATTTGTTCACATCTGCGCAAGCTCCTACCTTAATTTTTTGCTGACCAGACAAATTCCAGACAAATCGAAACTTCTCGCGAAATTGTGAGAATGCCCGACATAGCGGGACGCAAGAGCAATAAAAAAGCATAGGATTCCTGTTTTTTCAATGCTGAGGATCGGTGTTGCAAAATGTCAATAAATTTCGGTATTCTTGGTAATTTGTAAAATTTAAAATTAAGGTTGTAGTGTAGGTTTAGCGCCAAAATACTCAAAATACATTATTATTGTATATATTTTATTGTATGCGGTGGGGGGGGGGGCGCGATGAAAATTATGATTGAAAATTGGGCCGTGAATACTAAAAGGTTGAGAAACACTGCATTAGAGCATACATCACTGATAATTCTGTACGCAAATTCATGAATGGAACATCATCACCGTACAAAAATAGTCTTCACTCATTTCACTGTTGGAAGAACGTTTGTATTAATATTTGTAGAACTCAGTGAATTTTACACAAGGACAAAAAGTTTAAATGGAAGTAAAGTATCTTAAAATTTTTATGTAACAGAATAATCATATGATTTATTTTAAACTGAGTAGAAATTTTCCTAATTATTATGCTAAAAGATTTAATAACTTTGTACAAACTGTCAACTGTAACCTTTTCAATTAAGATGTCTGTTGCCATGGTTACCAGCATTTATATATTTAATGGTGTTTATAAATTTCATGTTTGTTGCTTTTAGAATTTCCCTTTTAAAAGCTGGAAATATAGAATATAAAGAAATTAATAGATATTTCTTTTAAAAAGATGTAAGTTTTTAGCATGTTGTAAATTATATAAAAATAAGTTATGAATCAAAGGAATATGATCCACTCAGAATGGTTCAAATTTATGATTTTTATTTATGACCTTCAACATCAAAAATCATTTATCTGAATGTGTTCTATGGCTAATGATTTCAGAATTTTATTTTTCTTTGTATTTTTATAGTTAATATACTTCAAATTTCGCAAATGTAATTTTATTATCTTTTTCCTATAAAGTATTGCATTATTTACTGTAAATATTTAGTTTTACTTACAAATATCTAACATTTGAAACAAAAATTTTGAAGCAAGAACATATTATATGTTATTATGAAAATTTTTTCACCGGGGAATATTTTGAACAATGATTGTTTTTAGGAATGATTATCATCTTTCATAAGACGATGGAATATTCTAAAAGCAGTTTTAGTAAATAATTGATGACTAATAAAATTTTAAAAGTAAAATAATTTTTTTAAATTAGTTAATGATCAAATAAATGATATAAAATAGAATTTATAATTATTACATATTAAAATTCAACTGAAAAGTAAACTCTCTGGTATGCAGGTTAAGTGAGTTTGATTCTCATATTTGGTGTAAATGTTTATAAATATTTCAAATTCACTTAAATTGTTTATCCTGATCAAATTAGCTTTCATTTTCAAATGCTGGTTATAGTGTGATAAAAAACTTAGATTGTTGTAGAAAAGATCTTTCAAGTAAAAACTTGGCAATGCTACCATACTATCCCTTTCACAAATTTATTAATTCAGTGAGTTTTTGGCATACATCCCCAGTAACCTGGATTTGTTATAATGTCATATAAATTGACTATGAATATTCTACAACATTCTGTTTTGGCAATCTAAGTATTTACATCATCACTAGGTAATTTAGAACACTCTATTTTATGCATTTTAATAAGAATTCTTATAATTTTTATTAACAGTTTTAAAACTGATATTCCTATATTTCCCTTTTTTAATTTATTTGGTGATTTAAATTGTATTTTATTATATTTACATGGTTAATTTGCATTTTAAGTCCCCTTCTTCACCAACTCATAAATTTGAAGCGTTATTTCGTGCATGCTGATTAATTACTCTTTTGCTTTAGCCTTTTCATTGGTCCCTAATTCAGTTTCACTTTGAAATAGCGGTAGAATTTTTGCAATGGCATCAGCGTTTTTGAAAATGTGCCAAGCAGGGACCTAAAGCACATTTTCACCTATTTACATTTATAAAATTGATGTCCTCATGTTTTTTTTTTAAATTGTTGTTCTTACAATTTACATTTTTGAAATTGTTGTTTTTATGGTTTCCTTATCTATATTTACATTTATGAACATCATGTTCTTATGTTTTCTTTTTCAAAATCCTAATATTTCAAAAATGTATTTATTCTTTTTAATTTTTATCCAGTTTAATTTTATAATTTAGAGGCTTAAGTTTGCATAAGGGATTATATGGCAGTTGGGTAAAAAAATATTTAATTACACTTCATGTTCATCAAATATAAATACATTAAAAATGAAAATTTATGTAGAAGACTTGTTTTAAAGTGAGATTTTTAAATATTAGAAAAAAAATTGTTGATACTTTGTAGTTAACCAAATATAAGTAATTTGGTTCGCAGGAAACATCTTTAGGAAAAAAATAAAAGATATAAATTCAAGTAAGAAGTACATTTATATGAAAAAAATTAAATAACATTTAGCTTATTTGCTGCTAACTGAAATTTTTTATCCATCTGGGTTAAGTTTAACATACTTGTAACAGAGTGATAGAAAAGTTTAAAATAAAATTAAATAATCTTTTTTTTATATAATGTATAGTTAAAATAATTTCCATAATTCATAACCTTTGAAAAAAATATTTTTGTCTTGCAAATATTGTATAAAGAAATTAAGTATCAAAATAAAAAAAACATTGATTTCTCTGCTCTTTAGAGCCTCTAAAGAATTTATTTCTTTCTCTCATTTTGTATAATATAATTACCTATATATTAAGTTAGCGAAAATGAATATTGCAGTCAGAGTAACAACATTAGGTCACTTTTTTTTCTCTCCATCTGAGGTAGGTATTGGAATTCTGTTAGCTACCCTAATGAGCACCAATAGATTCTTTTTCAAGGATAACAACCATGTAATAAATAAAAAAAAAGATGTCAATATTTTAAAATCACTAACACTTAAAACATATAAAAACAGTAATTACATTTTAAAAACTGATTGTTTTCTTTAAATATTTTTTATTTTACAAAAAATTAAAGGAAATATGCTGCATGAAAAAAAGAAGAGGAAGAAATTATGTAATGTAATTATAAAATATTGAATGCTTTATTATCTTATTAAAATCATGTTTAATAACTTCTGCTTAAAGATAAATAAAACAAGGAGTTTAAGGGCTAGTGAATAATTATTTGTAATGATATATTTGTTTAGTTAAAACCTTTTGATTTTATATAGAATTCTGCAAGTTATTAGAATGTAAATAAATATTTGATTTCATTTAAAAATTACATTATGAAAAGACACATACATATTTTTCCACAAACCATTTTTGTTAAACATATATGTTTTTAAATAATATGACTTAGTGCTATATAAATTGAAAGTTAATCCCATTTTTATCTCAAGTAGAGTAAATTATTTAATTTTATATTCATCTCAAAATACATTAAATTTCAAATAATAAATATAAAATGAAGCATTAAATTGAAAAGGAAAACTGCAAATTGCACAAATTGGAATTATTTGGAGTTGTAAATCTTGTTAATTAACTCCCATGACTCATTTCTTGCGAATCAAAGCCATAAGTCAATTTTTAATTTGTTCACAATGATTTGCTTATGCATTAATCAAATTGCATATATTTAATGATTTAATTATTTTTTTAAATGTGATCGTAAAAAATTTAAAAATGTTACTATCAAGTTGTTGGATAAATTAAATTGTTATAAAATTCAAATATGAACAAACAAACATGCAATGTAAACAATTTACAATTGATATTTATTACATAACAAGTACCAAATACTGAAGCACAATATAGTGAAGAATTGATTCCATTAAGGGGCCTTGCCAATATCAACCTACATTTAGCAATTAATTGCTTTTGGTGAATTTATTTGGCGACACAAAAAAGTCACCAGATTTTACCATTATTCGCTATTTTGTCCTTAGTAAGATGTGACTAACGTTCCATTCAGCCTAAAACTTTTCCTCTGTATTTTATATTATTTTAATAATATCTAATGCTTTTATAGACATTTTCATTGTTATAGATTTTTTATTACAAAAATCACACATTCTTTATCACACAGTTAAAATTATAAACTAACCAAATCATGTAATACATTATATTCTAAAAATTTGTCAGCAAGTTTAAAATTCATGTATTTTTCAATTTAACCAATCTGAGGGCTCATTACTGTCTAATGTATGTTAATTAAGACAGAGCTCTTCACAGAGTGACAGAATATATATATATATATGAACATATAAGCTAATTTAAAATACTAAAGATAATGGTATACATTTTTCTTATTGAATATTGCATCATAATTATTGACAGAGATAGAACCAAATTCTGGGATTACTCTCAGATCTCCATCTGAGAGTAATGGTTTGTTATTATAACTAAGCTGTATACTTTAAAAATTTTTGTAAAAAGCACTTTGATTTAAATTTTTATGCTTCCCAGATTTGATGTTTTATGTATTAAGGTAATTTAAGTCTGAATATTTGATTTACTTTTTAGGATACTTTGAGCTCATACTTGTATTTAATATAATAGTCAATATAATGAATAATTTTTTTTATACTAAATAATCTCATTGTTATATATCTTGAGCAAATGAAAAGAAAATAGATAATTTTAGTTTTATCATGCTATGTGTTCAATATATATAAAATTAATCTAATCTCTTGTTGCATTCTTCATTTCGGATTATTAAAAGTTAGTTTTATTAGTAACTTAAAATTAGCTTTGCATATTTTTAAAAGTAAAATATTGAATCTCATTAACCATTAGTACTGAAAACAATAATGTAGTGTTTTCTCATATTCATAATTTTTTTTATGATTAACTGTTTAGAGAAAATGATGCATAGTTGTTTTTAAATATTTTCTATTCAATCGCTGTATTTCTAAAATGTCAATGGCTAATATGCCTTATGTATAATTGAGTTATATATTAATTGAATGAACTTTAATTATTATTGATATGTCATTACTCATTTAATTATTTATTATCATTTTAGTAGTTTAATGAGTTTTGTGATGGACCTTATGTGTTATCAGAAAAGGTACAGGAAAATAAGGCTACTAATGTACAAGAAATAATGACAAGAAGCAATGTCTAACTCTGGAGCTGCAAATATAGATAGCAATAGTAAGTTTTTACATTGTTTAATGAAATTTTATTTCCTGAAATAACAGTTTTAAAATTTTGTTTTCAATACCAGTATGTGATTTTCCTTACTAAGCTTTTTAATTTAATTTCATATACTTATTGTTATTCATCATCTGAGTACATAGATTCATTATACAAATGGATATGCATAAATTTCTCTCACTATAATCTAATCTTCAATAAACTAACATATTAAGAAAACATTTATTACCCCTTCAAGTGCATAGGATATACTGGTTATAGAAAGTTTTATTGGTGTTTTAACACACACACAAGTTTTTTGTGAAAACATTCCCTCTACTAAGGTGATCGATCATCCTCTTTTAGTAAGAAATCCCATTTCAGCAAACAATTCGCAAGGGAATTTCGATTTCTCATATCAAAGAAAGATACCCTAGTTTTTTTGCAATATTTGGAGAAGAGAATTTTGTAATTTAGTTGGAGGCGGTGAGATGTTGTTTGGTTTTGTGGAACTCCAGAACAAAAGTTTAATCTCCTGTAGGAGAAGTTTACCTGATAAACTAATAACAAATGATAAATCTGAAATAGAAAAAAATTATTAGTCATGGTTATTTTATGCCTGATTTGATAGAAGGAGAAAAAGAGAAGAAGAAAAGAAAAAAAAAAAAAAAAAAGAAAGAAAGCAAAAATATTGAATTTTTATATAAATTCTTTAAAAAGATTTTCAATCTTAAT
This sequence comes from Latrodectus geometricus, assembly GCA_026290005.1. Taxonomy (NCBI): domain Eukaryota; kingdom Metazoa; phylum Arthropoda; class Arachnida; order Araneae; family Theridiidae; genus Latrodectus; species Latrodectus geometricus. The sequence goes on from JAPDSC010136600.1 coordinate 470,922, forward strand.
ACTGTCCGCAATCTGTTTTTGTTGCCTACATTGGAAATGTTATAAAGTGGAATCTTGGCTATTTCTTTGTTTCTATTTCCAGAAGGTTGCTGTAAAACTTTGAGCTAATCTGAAAGAAGTATCTAGATATATTAATAACACAAAGGTCACACATGATAGCTTAATTTCTGAAGTACTATGGTGACTTAGATATTAACCTTAGAGTTTTATTTCAGTTGGCAAAACATATATTATGAAACACTTGAATACCATTAAACATAACTAATCATTTTAACTTTCAGTTGTAAAGTAACACATTTTTTAAAAATTTTAATTATTTTGGAAATGAAAAACATTATATGCTATGGAAGGAACATTTTCATTTCTCATCAAAGTTTTTGTAATAAGAGTTCAATAATTCAATCATTGAAAAAATTTCACAAAGCTGAATTTTTATGTATCAGGACAAAATGTATTATTCAGTGTTTAAAAATTATTGTGATGAAATATTTGTTGCATTTATTCTGAGAAATACCTGCAGAAGATTTGATAAAGGCATCATTATAGCATTTTATCTGATGAATCAAATCAAAATGAAACTCAATTATTATTTAATTCTAAAAATATATTATGTGTGTGTAATGTTACCAAGAGAACTCACATAAAAATTTTAAATTTTGAATAAATTGAGAGTATAAGTATGGAAACTGTCAAGCTATGTATGTAGAATAATTAATGAAAACAATTTTATAAATCTAAAGTGTTAACATCGTATAATGTTGACACAAAGGAGAGAATAATGTTCATATAAAATTATGCAAAATTTGCTCTGAAGGAAAATGTTAAGAATAGGTTGTAATACAAATATTTTGTTAAATACAACCAACATAGAGCATATGTCCTGCCAATCCATGTTAAAGTAAAAATAACAAATTATTTGTATTTTAGTCTATTTATGGTTTGTAGAGCCAATTTAAAAAACATGATGTAATTGTTGAATACAAAAAACTAAACTAAACTCTGTGGCATGACAACCCATCAGAGGACTAAGGCCTACAGTACCCATTTCTTGACCGAATGCTCTGGGGTGTGAAGTATATATCCTGGTTAGGTGGTCAGCCTGACATGAAACACCTAGTGTTTTGTTCTCAAGCATGCTTGGAATTAATTTTTTTTGAGTTGTTGAAGAGGTAAAAGGGCTATTTGACCTTGCCCAGTCTGAGGATAGAACCTCAGATCTGTGAGTTGGAAGAATGTAACACTTCTACTGCAATACAAAAAACTAAATTCAGATGGCTTGCTCCAGTATCTTCTATAGAGTATATTTTACAATCATCTGAGCCTCTATATTCATATTTTTTAAGTTTATATTAATTTTTTGCAAACATGTGTTTCCAATATCTTCCAGAATGGTCTGAAACTAATGTCACAGGTAATAACAGTTTTCAATGGTGTTTAATGATTAATCACTAGCAAATTTGACAGATATTGAAATTAAATTTTTATTGAAAAAATGACTTCTATTAAAATCAGTGACAATTATCTGCTTGAAGAAATTCAAAAATTGAATGTATTAAATTCTAATGAATTAAAGGAATAGAAAAATCATGTTGAAACTGATAGAAAGGGAGGGGAAATATTTAATCATTCCAAAAATGATTACATTTGCTTGAAAAGTTAATCATTGTTTAATTTATGTTGTACTGCCCTGTAACTAATACAACACTTGAAAGAGTTTTGTACCAATTGAATTCATATTGACCATTAGCAATTAAATCATTACTAATTGAAAAATTGGTAATGGTTTTTAAACAAATGAGGAAATCAAGATTGAATGTTGCTTCTTTAATTGCCACAGCTACAATAAAATTCAATATGAAGAATTTCTTGCTCTGGAATTTCCAATATATTGTTAGACAATGATATATTGGCAAAAATATTCATCCAATAGAAATATGCTTATTTAATTAAGTAATTAAAGAGGATGTAAGTATAATTAGTGTATATTTTATAAATTAATAAAATGCTTCATTTATTTATGTTATACTCTTTTTTCATATTTTTTTCATTTTTCTCATTTAGTTTTGTCATTTAACATAGTAAAAAATTTCATCTTGCCTATACTCATCTTGATAATATCATAAAAATATAGCTTTGCTTATTGCTTCATTATTCTTTTTAACATCTTTTAATTATTTTAAATATTTTAATAGATTTTAAAAAATGTCACTAAACATCTCTGTGTTTCATAGAAACTGTGCTATGATGTTGCTTTATTCACTATAGAATTTATGTTATTGTGATTTATAATTGATTTTACAGTATACATATATATGACATGCGAGAAAAACAAAATATATGAAAGCTTTTTCAACACATTTTTAAAGGAAAGATATTTTAATATTTAAGATATTTAAATTATATTTATTATTTACACCCAATGTTGCACATTAAAAATGGCATTAATCGGAATACTTATATTTCAGGTAATATATTACTTATATTTAATTAATATTTTATTTTAAATATATTTTAGATATTATCATAATTTTAAATGATACTGTTTTCTCAGTAATATGCAGTTTTTCTGAATCAGAAACTGTTAAATAAAAATAGATATAAGTATTTTTGCTATTTTATGTATTTAAAATAAAAGTTATGAATATGATGAGAACTCTGAATGCATATTTATAAAATATTTTGTTTCATGAAATTCTATTCATTAATATTTCCTTCAAATTTATTTAAATTTTAATGTTTACTATTTTGCCCATGTAAACATTTTGTGTCATCCAGATTTTTTGTGATTAATGTTACTAAAAAAATTACATTTTTAAAATAAATATTTTTAAGAGATAAATATTTACAATCACAAAAGTTATTAATTCCTATGAAAAATGGTAAATTGTTGATTTATTTCTTAACTCATGTATTGTAGTAACAACACATAAAAATGTATTAGACATTGCAACACAAAAGTGAAATTTAATTTTGTTAGATAAAATGTTCTTCAAGAGGTTAAATAATCATGAATTTTGTTAATTTTGTCCAGACTTAAGTTTGCTTGAATTGAGTTTGTAGTTGAATAATTAATATGCTAGTCTTCAATTTGACTTCACCTCAAACATGGATATTTGAATTGGTTCAGGATAAATTTTAAGTAGTAGGTTCAAATTAAATTATTCCTTATGGGTATAAAAAGAGAGACAAACAAACCATTGTAATATTAAAGTATTTTTGAATATCACTCAGGATAAGAATGGAGTATTTGCACTACTGACATTTTGTTGTCAACTGGTAATCCTATATAATTTCTCTAATTTATAGAAAAAGTTAATCGATTAAAATTGTTGTGTCTCCAGTGATATAAAAAGAACTTATTAGTTATTCAATCCTTCCTACAAAATTATTCTTGAAAGATTACTCATAAAATATAGTTTGCTATTGGGTTCCCCATACTTCAAATGAACACAAAGAATAGTGTACCACGATCTGTGAAGAAATCTTTAAATTATTAAATGATTTTGACTGCTTTATTATTTCTAAAATCATATCTGGAAATGAAATAAACATAGTATTTTCCTGACATTCCAATGTATCAAGAAAGTAAAATAGGAGTCCTTCATAATGATCTCACACCCACAATGGTAGAAAGAAAACATTCCAACAAAAAGTAATGAAAGGTGAAAGTTAAGTCATAAAGCTGGAATTACTGAAAACAGCCACAAATAATTGCTGTATTCTTAAATGTTCCCCCAGAAATTATTTAATAAGTAAATGTTAAAAGACTTAAATTCCATCATTACAATATATCTTTTTCATCATGATTAACATATAAAATTCTTGAGCTAAAATGCATAAAAAAGTGACAGTACATTTATTCTGTTAATCTAATCCAGCTATCTGTGACTTGCAACTGTATTTTAATATGAAAATAAACTTACAAGAGCATTATTGTGATTATGAAAAAGAGATTGTTGAGGCTATGAATGCATTTTTTGTCAGTTTCAAGAAGTGAATGGCTTGGGATATTTAATTTTCCATAAATTTGTTTACTGATTGTAAAGTACTGATTTAAAAATATTGTTATATTTCTGGAACTAATCCAATTTTTAATTTACCAAAAGTGAAATGCCTTTCTAGATTTTAGCCAAAAATGCTTAAATATTATGACTAACATTGTGCATGAAACAACTGCCGTAAAATTAAATTTTCACCTTCAAATTTTTAAAGATGTTTGTTTTCCTTTGTAAAGTCAATTAAAGTTTTCTAAGGAAATTGGAAATATTTCTCTCTATTCAAAATATTCTCTTATTCAAATAGATAACTCAAACAGCCTTTTTTACTAATAGATTCAATGATATTGTTAATTATTCTTGTTAAACCTGCATTTTATTACAAAATTCTCCAATGGGAATATTATGCTTTTATAAAAATAAAAGTTTTATTTTGATAAGATACGCCAATTTAAACCTTATTTTACTAATTGTACAATAAGTTAAGCTAGAATTTTTTGGTAACATTTAAGTAAAGCATTTTAAAAATAGAATTTAAAATGAATTATAGGGAAATATATATAATTTACTTTTTAAAGATGGACAAATTTATTTGTTACTGAATTATATTGTGTGTTTGAATTTGAATTTTTTTCAGTTAAAATTAATCCTTTGAAATATTATTTTACCTTTGAAATCTTTAACCTTTATTTTAATTTTATTTATAAATTATATGTTTATTTATTTGCTTACATATATTTGTAAAGAAACATATTGTTTAATTAATAAAATATTGGATAATTTAAGTGACATGTACGTTTTTTATACAGCTTAATTATGTATATTTTTGATTGACAAAAGAATTGTTTATGACATTTTAAATTAATATTTAAATAATAAAATAAACTCAAGAATTCTTTAAAATATATATATATATATATTAGTTTGGGGAAAAAGAAATCCATTATTTTTACGTGAACTTTATGTAACGTCTTTTGGATTCGCTTTGTAAAAAGGTTTAAAACAGCTTTTATGTAGATTTTTAGGTCTTGCGCGTTACGACTACTGACATGCGGTTAACTTCGATCTTTTTTGATATTTTATAGACATTTTCGACGATGCTGTATCCACATGCGAGGTGCATCTCTAGCATCAAAAATACCCGAATCGACGAAACAAAAATTTTTCGTAACTGGTTGTTACAGTCTTATATAGTACGATAAACACCTTTCACAATTTTAGCCACCTGGCTATCTTTTTCGCCATTACAAGAGAAAAACGAAAATGTATCGAATTTTCTGTTTGTTGTCTTCCATTTTTAAAACCTTGTACTCATAACTGAATTAATCAAACAAAAAACCGCAAGAGGATATTTTAGTGTCAAATGTCACCTTTCCAACGAGCATAAATCTAAAATTGTTTGATATATACCTGACGAGATATCGATCACTACAGATGTCGACCGAAAAAATAATGGACTACTTTTTCCCCAAACTAATATATATATATATATATATATATATATATATATATATATATATATATATATATTTAAAGTCAAGTGTTTGTTTTTTTTCACCATAGTATCCTCACCATTTTTTCTTATGGTTACTTATTTTTATATCCATTGTTGTGTACTAACTGTTAAAATTTGTTATGTCTTCTTTTAAATAAAATGTTTAATGTTCATTAAATAAAAATGTATTATTAAATAATTAATTTAATTAACATTTTTTGTTGCATTTTTTTTATTTCAGTATCAGATTTTGACAACAGTGATGATGATATAGAAGATTTATTGGCTGATGATGATGATATCTTTGCAAAGAAATTAACAGCATCACCTTCAAAAAATTATAAATGTAAATTAGATTTTATTTTAAAGTATAAATTATTATAATCAATATTAAATTTTTATCTATTGGTAATATATAAGATATTTAATTCTCAAATACTTTATTTATGCATTAACACTGCAAAAAAGTTTTCTTTTTTATTATAAGCACTTAAAATATTCAATAGATATGACTAAGGTAGTGTATATTAAACTTTAATCGTATTCAAAAAATATGTCTCTAAAAACTATTTTTTTTTTTTTAAATTTTAAAACAATTTGATTCCAAGTTACAAGAAACAATTGTTTCTTTATCTTCAAGTCTAAAAGTTTATAATTATTTTTCATAAGATTAGCTGAAATTATGATTTAAAAATCATAATAATAAAATGTATTAAAATAATTTTGATTTTTATTATTAACAACTATCTTGAAATAATCTATATGTAAACAAGTTATTTGATTTGGGAATTAAATATGTATCTGAAAATGATATTGATCATTAAAATGTTGAAATGCTTTTATTAAAATATATTTAAAGTCTGTTTTTCAATAGCTTAATGTTCCCATTTTGTTTGAGCTTTATTTTTTTGTAGTATTATATTATATCACACATGTGGGGTTTACTGCCTTCTATCATCATTTATCTTGTTCTGTTACAATTTCTTTTTTGTAATATTAGTATTTCAATTTTTTATTTATGAATCTGGGTTACTGAAGTATAAAAGTGGAATATTGTAATATCATTGCTTGTATAATATTTCGATTTCTTGTATATTTTGTTTAAAGTAAATAGATGAATATATTGATTAGTCATGACATCTTTTAATCTAATTTTCTAAGCTGTTTTTATTTAATTTTACTTTTTGCGACTAATAATACACTTTAATTTGTTGTAAATGTATGAATAACAAATTAACAAATATTTATTTTCAGATATTTGATTTTTATGGTTGAAATACATATAAAACAAAATTGATATTATTTTCCCGTTAAAAATATTATAATTAAGCCTTGTTTTTAAAAAATATTTTAAATAATGCTTTATATAAACATTTTGAGAAAAAAAGTCAGTTTTTACTTCTCAAAAACACTAATTGCAATTATAAATTTTATCTATTTTATGTATTTTTTTTTTTTTTTTTTTTTTTTTTTCCTCCATTACTGTGAATCTACTGTTCAGAAAATTAGATGTGATAATTGTGTGTCAATTTCAAGAAATCTAGTCTAAAATGTATAAGTTCTTCTATTGTGTTTAGTGCTGAGTATAATTTAGTTTATTATATAAATGCATATATATTATATGTTTCTGAAAAGTTTTTGAAAAATTTAAATATTATTCTTTATTTACTATATGGTTTCGTTCTGATCTTTTCTTCAATTAAGTTTCTATTAGAAATTTAATTTAAATTGTATTGTATCATCAATTTTTTTTATTAAAAAGGGGATCATATATTTCTATGTAAAAATTTAGGGTTTATATGAATGTGTATGCAAAAGTTGCAATTTATACTAAAAATTTTAATTGAATCCAGAATTCTGTGAATAAGTTCTAGTTACTATAAAAATTTTCACCAATACAAGTTGCAATTGAAAAATTTTTAGTAGCTATTTTATATTTGTGTTAAAAATGTAAATGATATAAACTGAAAGTGATATTTTCATAAATTATAATTTTTTTAAAAAATATTTTGTTATTTATAAAATGGTTCATTCATAAGCCATATTTTTTAAATTTGTTTTCATTTCATGAAGTGTATAATTTCTTTCCCTATTGAGTTGAAAAATATTTATAACTTAGTGAATCAATTTATTATAAATTTGCAATTATTAGTTATAATATAAAATTTTAAAGAATTTAAATTGTTAATTTTCTTTACATTTTAACATTATTTTATATTTTTCATTTCACAGAGTATATAATTTCTTTTCCTATTGAGTATAAGAATATTATCAAGTAGATTAATTAATTTGTTACAAATTTATATAATTAATAAAAATTTACAGAACTTGAGTTGCTTCAGTAAATTTTGCTTATGAATATTCATGAAATATTAAATGATTTATTATGATGAAGAAAGTTTTTATTTCAATTTAACTTTTTAAATAAATGATATCATTTAAAATTATTTCTGTTGTTTTCTGGGAATTTAATTGAGCTATTATTTATTCTATAAATATAGTTAAATTTCTATTAGTTTATAATTTTCAATCTTTGTTTATGAATTTCACTAAGTTGCTTTTTTATTCACTAACATATCTTTTCAGGTATGCATTTATTGGTGAAATAAAATAACAATGATTTATCAGAACTATACAGAAATTTTCGATTTTATTGTTTTGGCTATTTTAGCTATTTTGTAACTATACATAATGTTTGTTATTTATAATATTTACTGATATTATAAATATCGAACATTATACTTAACATGCTCTGTACAGCATATTGTTATAGCGTATTGTTTAAATTGATGAGAAATTGTCTAATAGCACATATTGTTTGAATTATGATGAGAAATTTTAGTAAGTTGTGAAAGTAATTTGGTAAATTTGCCTAAATTTAAATATATCTAAACTTAATATATCTAAACTTAAATTAATTAATTTAGGTATATTCACACAAACACATATACATTGGATAGGGCTGCAGAATGTTATTGAATAAATAAATACATATTTCCTTTCTTTTTTTCATTATTCTCTTTTTTCCTGCTAACATCTCTTTTGCAAATTCTTTTTTACCATCCTAACATTGTTGTACTGCCTTAAGTAATAGTTGCATATACAAAGACTGTAATCTACACACAAATTTCAAAATATTGAGCTTTTTGGTAGGAAAGAAACTAATTCATATTAAATATATCTGTTATATTGTAGATCTTAGAAAAATTAGAATTGGAACTTGTAAAAAAAATAAAGCAAGTTTAAGAAATTTAAATGGAATATTACCGATTCTGCATAGATCATTTAGGAAAAATATTTAAACTCTTTTAACAATATTGTGAATGTTTAGCTTTAATTTTGCTTTAAACTTATTCAGAAACTTAGAAATAACACAAAAGTTGAGCAATATTGAATTTCATTGTAATAAAATTTGATTATATCTGTGATTTAAAAGCTTTATATTATCTTATAACTTTTATCTTGATAATATTTTCATGATTGTATGAATTATTTAAGTAATTTTAGTTTGTTTCTTATTTTATTATGTATAAAATTTATAATTTATTAATCTCTAATTTCAGCTATTAATTTTTCTCCAAAAAAAGTAAATGTTCCATCAAGTTCTAAAAACTTATTTGCCAAAAAATCGTCAAGTTCACCTAATTTTTCACCTGAGAAAAAGAAATCATTAGAGTTAAATTTTCCCATCAAAAGTTCTTCAAAACAAGAAATAGTTAAAAGAAATTCAGATTCCTTTGATGGTGATGCTTTAAGTGAGTTTTTAGATAAAGTACAATCAAAATGTAAAACATCATCAAAACAGACAAGTGATCATGATGAATCAAAATATCTTGATGAACTTGGTTTTTCTAAATTATCTGGACAAACAACATCTACAGTGGATGTTGATAATGTTGGTTTTCAAAAGAGTGGAGATGATGATTTTAATTCAGATGATGAGGATCTCTTAAAAGCTTTAGAATCAGATACTGATGATAAAAGTATTCCTAATTCACCACGCAAAAGAAGTGGGTCATTTTTTGATGATTTTCTTCAAAAATTATCTCCTAAGCATTCTGAAAAGAAAGAAATTGCTGATATTTCAGAAAAATCTGAAGATGATTCCAAGAAAGGTATTTTTTGAAAAATTAAGCAAACTATAAACATTTTTTAAAATATTATAAATACTTACAATTTGTCTTCTTATTAAAAGTTTTCTTATTGCATTTAAAATTTTCATAATATACTTTCTTAAAATTTACATAACTTATATCTTATAAATTATTTTGCCTGTAATTTTAATTAAAGTTTTCTTTTCTATCTGAGTTTGTTTTGCAGTTTTTTTATTACAGTTATTTATAAAACAATAAACAAAAATTTGCCATTTCTCGGAATTATGTTTAAAATGTTCAGACGTGCTGAAAAAATAAAGTTATAAGTAAATTTTGAAGAATAACAATCTTATTCATAAACAAATAATGCAACAAATGTATTATAAATTTATATTTTAAGCAAATAAGGATGAATATTAAATTTATTTTTATAATACAAACCAGTACAAGTACTGCACAGTATTTTTAATTTCTTGTATCTCAAAGTTGCCACAGAAATTTAATTTAAAGACTCAACTAATATTTAATATTCAGAATTTATATAATGTGTACATGAATACTTTAAAATAATTCTAAATTCATAAAAATTTGGGTACTTACAAATTAGGATTACCACAATCAATTTTGTGTCAAGGTGATATAGTGTATTAAGAATTGCACATAAATATCATGACAAAAAAAAAAAAAGCAATAGCAAAAAAAGCAATGTAAAGGATTTTTACTCATCTGTTTTATTCGAAAAATAATTACATATAGTACCATGATATTAATAGTAAATTGGCTGTGAATATTTAAATAAATATTTTTAAGTGATAAATATTTAGTCACAAAAGTTATTAATCCCTATGAAAAATGGTAAATTGATTTATTTCTTAACTCATGTATCGTAGTAATAACACATAAAAATGTATTAGACGTTGCAACACAAAAGTTAATTTTAATTTAGTTAGATAAATATAAGAATTATCGTAGTAACAACATATAAAAATGTATTAGACATTGCAACACAAAAGTGAATTTTAATTTAGTTAGATAAAATGTCCTTCAAGAGCTTAAATAATCATGAATTTTGTTAATTTTGTCCAGATTTAAGTTTGTTTGAATTGAGTTCGTATCTGAATAATTAATATGCTAGTCTTCAATTTGACTTCACCTCAAACATGGATGTTTGAATTGGTTCAGAATACATTTTAAGTAATAGGTTAAAATTAAAAGTTATAAGTAAATTTTGAAGAATAACATTCTTATAGATAAACAAATAATGCAACAAATGTATTATAAATTTATGTTTTAAGTAAATAAGGATGAATATTAGAGTAAATTTATTATATAATTTAGATATGTATATTACCATGATATTAACAGTAAATTGGCTGTGATAATGCCAATATGTAATTAGCAAAATTTGAAACTTTCTTTAGTATACACTCACTGGCTAATGAATTAAAAAACTCTGAAATTTTCAATTACATACTTGATGGGGATGAAGGATGCAAATTCTTTATGAATGGGTAATACATTTCTAGAATAGTAGTATTAGTAAGTTGCAAGACTGCATTTCATGATGAAGGAAGTAAAGTTGAGAAACAACATATCTTTCATCAACTGAAAAAGAGCTTATTATTGAAGCCCATTATACAGAGGCATTGATTTCGAAGATAGCAAATAGCACTTTTGTTGGGTTCTCAAAAGCAGCCATATCAAAGGTTTTCAAAACTTTAAACCTTCAATCCTTGTATTAAAAACTTTGTTGCAGTTTGAGCACAATTTTCCAAGAGTATGATAGGCATTACCTCTGATGAACTATATGGCAGAAAAGGATTCTGTTGTAATTCAAATCACAAAAGTCATTAAACAAAACTCTTTCCAACAGATTTTAGCTTAAATCATATGCAGAAAAATGAAGATAACAATTCATAATCAGCTATCTGTGAAAATCACTCATTTCTGCTAGAAATGAAAAATTTATTTGCAGAGTTAGTAAGTATGTGAGGTTAGAAATTTTGACTAATTTTTAAGAATTAGTCAAAATTCTTAGTCTAATAATCTCTTAAAAGGAGCAAGTTGTACTATATAATTTCTTGTTTAAATATTTGGTCAAGAAAGAAATTATAATTCAATAAATTAAATAATTATAAAATATTTGGACTTATATCAAATTCAAAAGAATTTCAAAATAATGTGCTGTTTTAATTTAGTTCTTTTTCTAGAAAATATAACAAATTTTTTCTATGATAAATGATTATATACTCTAAGAATGTATGAATGCATATGTATTAAAGTTGTGAATATATATACATATATGTGTGTGTGTGTGTGTTATGGGAATTTTAAATGTATAATTTAAAATTTTTCATGCTTTCTTTAACTGTTAGTCAAATTAACTTACCTGCAAATTTTAGTACCTTTCAGAAATTTTAATAAATTTCTAAATACAGAGTACTAACTATGTAAAAATTTGTTGAATTTGCTATATTTCTACATTATAAGCTATTTGGCTACAATAATGCAGTCTTAACTATTGCAATAAAATGCTATGAAAATTGCACTAAATTAACATATTTAAACATGTATTTGAAGCATCAACCTAACACTAAGAAAATAATGTATTTAATAACTGGTGAAATCTGGATATTTACACAAAATATTTTTTGTTACTCGCTCACACACACAGATATATAAATAACAAAATAGTCTTTTTTCTTTTAAAGTATTGGTCATACAATATTTAAACAGGATTACATTAAACTCCCTAATTATATGCATATTATATAATTAAGCTTATCCCAGTATGAAGATTTAATAGTGTTGAAATTTTCTGACCTAGTCCATCGTAATAGGTTGAAATTTGTTCTTGTTCTTGAGTAATTTATATTTAATGGTTCAAAAATATTAATATCTTATTTTTTGTGAAAGGAGAAGTTTTTGTCCATTTATTTATAATATTTATTTCTATAAATAAAAACTTTTAACTATTTTATTTTTGCACCTTAAGTGATTTAAATACATGGAAACAAAATAGTTTCTTTTTATTCAGTTTTAAACATGTAATTAAAATATTTTGTACAAAGATATAGAATAAAATTTAAGTTAATATTCTTTATTTTTGTCATATCTTACATGAAAATATATTTTTTCAATAAATATATAAAATTTTGTTTTTTGGAAATTTTCTTATTATAGTTTATATTGTGTTTCAGATATTCATAAGAAAAATAGCCTTATAGATGCTGCTCATTTTGAGCATAAGAAGAGGTAAATTTTGCAATAGTTATTTATTATATTATTAATATGTTAAAAAATTTGTACTCATTTTTTTAAATTTGCCCTAGTTTTTAGGAAATAAACATTCACAAAATAATGAGCCTTTTATTTCTTTTACTTTCGTGATGCTTGTGTACATTTCATAATTCTAGTGACAATCAATTCATTTATTTTTTAGTAGTTTTATAGTCATTATTTGTTTTTAAGTGATTATATTATGTAAAATTTATTTTTCTTTAAAATATAAATTTAATCAAATTATGTGTATATTTAGTTTATATAAAAGATTTCAATTTAATTGTCTAAATTTAGTAATTTGAAAAATATTTTTTGTCAGGTTTAAATGTCTAAAATAAGAAAATGTCTTCTAAAATTTTATAACTTGTCATAAAATATATTGTCTGTAACATATAAATTTTTTATGTAATAAATGAGAATTATACAAAAAATACCCAACATTGAAAATAATTCAAAACCTCTTGAATCAACTAGAAACTGATTTTCCATATAAGACAAATATTAATTTACATACAAGAATATTTTTAAATATTTTATTTATTTACAAATTAAATATTAATTATATATAATATTGTTGGTGATACAGTGTAGTTTTTGTGACAATGTTTATTTGTGTGCTTATTTACTTGTACATATTGCACTCGCCAGACATACAAAATTGAATCTCATGTAATTTTAATATTTCTTTCGCAACTATTATATATCAAGTAAAAAGAAATTATTTTCTGATGTGTTCTAACATTAAAGCCTTATATTGAAATTATATAAAAATAAACATAAAGTTAACTTCTACTGGTTACCAGTAGAATCTATTACATAATATGCAATGTTACTATCATTTATAAATTCCCTCTGAATAGTTTCGTCAATATCAATTGATCACTGATGTTATATGTTAGTACCATAGGTTCTGATACATTTGGAAACTCTTTGTAAACATATAATGAAATATATTTTGGAATATAACATCTTTTTGTAATGTAATGATATAATGTATGGTGGATCATTGTCAACTCCTTTTTAAATTATATACTAATTGAACGTAGCAGCAATTTGTTACTATCATTTTAAATTCATAATGCACTGACTTCTTATAAATCAAGAAAAAGTATGCATAAACATGTGCAAAAAGAACAGCATAAAAATTAATTTAAATATATCATATATATATTAAATCATCTTTTTATGTGTATCTACTTAAGATAATGGACACCCATATAAGTGAAATAATCCTATGATCCTATAACACAATACACCCTCTGTCATTATATTGAATAGAAATATATTGTTGTCACTTGTGTATACAATGGCACATGGTTCAGAGTTTTTGATTTCAAGAAAAGTGTTATTTGTGATCATGGAAGATATTTAAGTGACATTTCTATCAAGAAAAATTTACTGGAAATTAATTTGATTAGAATTTTACTTTAATCACAATTCAACATCTATTAAGATGTACAATGAATGATTTTAAATCGGGCTTTATTGTTTTTTTATGTTTTGCTTCAAATTATTCTGTGTAGTAATGAAATACACATATTCTTAAAATTAAAATGCATTTTATTTTGTAATAATTGCTTTAGGAAAAACAGTTTTTAAATAATTTTAAGATTTCTAAAAGCATACTTTATAAATGATCCTGTTTTGCTTAAAAAGATTTGATACATAATTTATTGTTATATTTTTGCTATTTTAAGTTTATTTTTACAGTAAAACTATAGTTGGTAAATTTATTTAAATGCTTATTATCTTTATTATTTAAGATGATAAATGCTTATATGATTAGAACCTACATTTTCTTATTTTTAATATAAAAATTACATAATTGTTGTTTGTATTAATATAGTCATTTACCAGATGAAAATGTACTAAAGAGAAGGGAAAATTTCTTAAAACAAGTAAGCTTTAAAGACTCGCCTGAGCATCTATCAAAATTACCAGAAACAACTAAAGGAAAATCTATTACTACTGAAACTTTATCTCCTAAACATGTGAATAGTTTGAAATCTTCTAGTACTCCTTTACCTCCAACAAAAAGATCAGAAAAAATGGCTGCATTGAAAGATGATGACTCGGAATTTTTAAATTATTTTAAGATCAGTCCTAAAAAAAGTAATACTTCTGATAAAATTCAAACAAAACAAAAAGACGGCAAAGAAGATGTCTTATCAGAGACAAAGCTGAATACTAGAAGAAAAAGTTCTAATGCAGAATGGTTAGGCTTAAGTGAACCTAATACGCCAACTAAAAGTAATTCCTTAACATTTGAAAAGAAAAAGGATTCCTTTGAAAAAGGAGATGACTGGTTGCAGTCACCAGAAATTTCAAATCCTATAAAATCATTTTCTGCTAGAGAGAGTCGACCTAGACGTCAACGTGCTGCTCCAGCTATGGATACAGATTGGCTTAATGAAGATATTAAAACAAAACTGGCAGAAAATAAAAGTTCAGAAACTGTGAAGCTAAAAAGTAGCCCCGCTTCTTCATCAGGAAAACTTATAACTAAGACTTTAGACCATACTTTAGAGAATGAATCAATTGATTTTACTTCCCCAAGTGTTTTAAATGTTATCAAGAATAAATCTCCATCCAAATCTTTCATTGAAAAAGAAATACATCCTATACAAGCTACTAATCAGTCTAAACATATTTCTCAAGAACTAAAAAATGCATCTTCTGAGCTTGATGTATTGCCCAATAAAGTAGTAGATGTGCAAGCTAATTTCTCTTTATCAAATGTAGTTTCTTCAAATACCATTGCGCAGAATACAATTGAAGAATTGCAGTTACTTGTAAGTCATACAAATATTTCATTATATTATTCCTTCAAATCTAATATAATGTTTTCTTCATATTGTAACTAAACACTTCAAGTGAAACCTGTTCTTTAATCATATATTTTTCAACTTTGAATATATTAATTAAGAAAAACAAATCAACATTTTTTGTAGTACAGAAACAGTGGATAAAGAGAGTTTGTGATGGGAGAATATAAAAAGAAAACCTAAAATAATTTAGATTTTAAATTCTCCCATCACAAACTATCTTTATTTTGAATTATTCAAATTTCAATAATAATTTAAGTACCTAATTTAAAACACTCAAATTCATATGATATTTTGTTATTAGAATCAATATTTTCCCTTTGCATTTAGAAAGCATAGATTAAGGAGAAATCATGTTATACAAAATAAATCTAGATGTGAAGTTAACTTTATTTGAAAGTAAAATTCTGTGCAAATAAATTATTTTGTAAGAAAAATTTATTTGAATAATATTTTATTCAAATAGTTTATTTGAATAGAATATTATTCATACATTAATGTTCATTAAAATTATTTCCCTAAAAGAAAATGTATCAAAATGATTTAATTTATTTACTGTTTGGAACAATATTACTTTTGAGAGAGAGATTGTCCCTCGAAAGGTAATGTAGGTTTATTGTTTAATTCATACCATTTAATTTTTTTTCAAATCATATAACTTAAGTACTAAATTTTTTAAAATAACGTTTTTCTTTTTGATTAAAATTTTAGGAAATTAGTTAATATATTTATACATTAAAACTGGCGTTTTTACAAAACAAAATTCATTGTAACAATAAAAAAAAATGATATAAATTAGCCCATTATTTAAAATTTTCACTAGGATTTTCTTTAAGAGTTATTTCAATTTATGGAATTAAATGTCAAAGCATCTGTATAAGGTAAAAATTTTTTGAAAATGAGTAAGTTACTAAAAAAATTTTTTTTTTCAAAGATTTTTATTTAAATTTTTTTTTAAGTGTATATTTCAAAATTTTCATGTGAAATGCTTTATTATAGAAATATTCAGAGTTTTTATTAACAACATTTATCTTGAAAATAACCCAAATAATATTTCAATAAAAATAGCTATATAATTTTGTCAAATCGTTTCCTCACTTAAGAAGTAACAAATCTTCATTTTTAAAATTCTGAAACAAATTGATACCTTTAAAATATAATTTGCACATCGAAAAATCATTTAAAATTCTTTTTCTTAGTTTATTTATTGACTTCTGTTATCTGTACTGTGAATATCTGTTGAGATATTAAAAGTTTGTATGTGTTAATGTATAACACTTTCTGTGTGTTTTGGAGATAAATAACTTCACAACTTGTTTTAAATTTGGTAAATAATTCTGCAATTGACTGAAATTTATATTGTTACATAAAACTACATTTGAAATGACAAAAGGCATGGTTGTTTGTAGTGGTTTGGAATCCACTTCTCCTGGTAGGTCTCATCTAATTAGCCTTTGTGTACAAAAAAAATGACCATTGAGTGACAAAAAAACCTAACTCAACTCTACTTTAATGAAAGTTGAATAAAGTATAAAATAAACTACCAAATTCTTGTGGCCAATATTTTTCTTCCACGCTCTCAAAATATATTCAATAATGTCTGGGCTTCATTTTATAAACTCAAATTTTTTTTAAAAAAAAGCCCTTTTACCTTCTTTTATACAGTGTTATTGTTTTTGGTCATTGACTGTTCAATGCTGTTGTTGAGGAGACCCAAGTGAACTGTTTGTCGATAATCGATTTAACAGCTTTGCCCAGACTTATGAAGGTGATGAATACCACATCACATAATTTATTAATTGCATATATCCGTTGTTTTTATGTTCATGCTTTATCAGTTCACGCCTTTTTTCTGGCATTTAAGTGTATTCAAAGGGGGAAAAAAAACAGTTGCTTATTGCAAAAAGTTTATTTTTAGTACAAGAGTTGTACATAGATATATAGTTTTAATGTTCAATTTATTTCTAAAAGAACTTCTCTTATATATCTTTTCTCAATAATGGTGAAAATATTATGTAAGAGATTTCTACATCTACAGCAGAATAGAGTTCTACAATGAATTGAAAATTCTTATTTTCAGTGTTATATATGTTTTGCATAACCAAATCACCCAAAAATAATAGTTTAAAACATTTAAAAATGCATTTGTAAAAAATAAAATATTTTTTGCAGCTACAAGACACATATTTTATTGAATGAAAAATAGATGAATGAATTAATGTTTTTATAAAATTTTAATTTAATTATATTTTTGGAAAAGGTTAATTTTATATATTTGACTTGATAAGTTAGCCATGTTTTATTTATCATAATCAAAATTTTTGTCAAAAAATATAGCAATATAAAAGAAAAAGTACTAAGAAAAAAATTATCGAGCTATTCCTTCTAAGTTGTTTAGTTAAAAAAAAAATCATCATGCCTAGTTATTGTTATATTAATTAATTTATATGATCATATAAAACAAAATATATAACTTAAAATGCATTTCTTAAAATAATATAATTTGAAAAATTTCTAATTAAAAATCTCAAAATAATGATTTGAGTGATTTCTGTAAATGCTTAATAAGATTTTGATTTGCATTAGTAATATTATCACTTTTTATTGGAAATTTTGCTTATTTTATTATTTTTATGAATTTATTTTGTGAACTTAAAGGTTTATTTCAAATATGTGATTGCATTTAATGTTAATTTTTTAAATTTAATTAAATTTTATGGTAGTCTATTTAATGTTAATAAATATATTTTTTTGTGCAGAATAAAAATTATTTAATTGATAGAGATAAACTTTTGAAGTCCATGGATGAAATGAAATTAATGTATGAAGACCGAATTAAATCAATGGATATTTTATACAAGTAAGTTTTCTTATGTATTCTAATTGTTTGAATTATTTGAGAAAATTAACTGATACTCACTTTACACATTATTTCAACTCTTATTTATATATATGTACTTATATAATTCTTACTTATTTATATATACTTAGTTTATTTAATATTGAAATAAATACTTTTTTTTTGTAAAATTGAAATTTTTCTTACCTTTTGTAAAATTAATAATATATTCAGCCCTAATAAAAATTTAAAACCCAAAAAATAATAACTTGACTTTATTTTTTATCTAAATTTAAAAAATTAAGTATTTTTATATGTAAATAATTTTATAATTATTTGTGTTCTAGAAATGGTAATATTTTTCTTATATACTGCAATGAATTTTCCTAAATTGACACACTTCCATTGTTAATTAAAATTAACCTATAACTGGAAATTTTTTTGTTGGTTTGATCTAAATTTTATTAAATACCAGGTTGCATAAAGAACTTTAACTTTATGACTAAATTAAATTATTAATGTAGAATGTATTGATTTGTAAAACATTTTTTATATATTTAATTTAATTGCAATATTAAAACAATTTTGTGGTTATATTTTTGTTAAAACTGAATTATCTCAGAGTTTATATATAAAATATTTTAATTTTCCTGAATTTTTTCATTAGGTTTTTTTTTATTGGATTCGAAAATCAAAGCACATCTGCTAAAGCATTTTCTACCAAAATCCAAATTAAAAATAACCTAGCTTTATCTATTAGAGTTCTTAACTTTATTTATGAAGTCAGATAGGACCCTAAAGGAACTAGAGTGTACAATATGATGCCCTGTTTCCTCACTTTTGTGGCATTTTCTACATACAGAGCCTTGTTGAAAAAGTCCGCTTGTTTGAAGCTATTTTGTGAAATAGTGCCCTATGATGAATTCTATAATTGGTAATATTGTCTGTCTTGGGCATCTTAGAAGTCATACTTTTAGCACACTATTGTTGAGATAATTCTAGCCAGGTTTTATTCATCTTCTGTGTTTAAGAATAGCTTCTTTAATAGTTCTTAAATTGATGTCACAGAAAGACTCTGCACCAATTAGATTAGAAGACAATCTTGTTTTGCAAGCGTGTCAGCTTTTTCACTACCATCTATTCCTACATGTGCTGGCACCCAAATAAGATTTAACATATTCTTAGTTTCCAGCTCATGTAGAAGTTTCCTACTCTCCAAAACAATTTTAGAATTATTTTGGAAGGAGTTAAATGTCAATAAGGCTGCAACACTCACTAAAATTGAGAATCTGCTTACCCTGGTAGCTTTTTCTTAACTTTTCCTAGCAAAAGTTATAGTAATTTCTTCCACCTGAAATACAATGGCTTACCTCTTCAGTTTTTTAAAGATTTTAACTCTGAGTGATATGTGTGTGCCATTTAACCCTAGCTCTGAGAGGTTTTTCTTTGATCCATCTGTGAACCAGATAAGCTAATCAATATTATAATTAAGTAAGTTGCTCTCCCATTCTTTCATAGAAGGAAAAATAATATCAAATGGTCTATAAAACACATAAGTTATTTCACTGATGTCTGAAGCCATAGTTAGAAAAGGTTCCTAGATTTTCTTAGTAATACTGTTATGACCTTTTAGCAGTGGGCATGCCATACCTTTCATTTTGCAACATCGTTCCACATGCCGGCATTCTTTCTTTAAGTTAATTTACTTTTGATTTTATTCAAAGCATTTGATAATTTTGAAATAAAAATTTTCTTTTCATGATTAGTATAGTAATTAGTAAATTTTCAATGTATGCTTCTATTATCTGTTTCTCCTGATAAATCATAGATTTAGAAAATAAAAAGCATTTAATAAAAATTCAAGAAGGAAAATAGCTCTGGATTATAAAGTAATTTATTCTGCATAATTTAATATATATATATATCTGCAAATAAAACGTTTTAAACATATTTTAGACTTTTCAAGTGAAGTTCAGAAAAATGTTAAAAACCTTATACTTCATTATTCATTATTGAATAGCCTCTGAGCTGCTAGACATCATTTTTTAAAAATGCGATTAAGTATTAATGACTGGTATGATTGAATAAAACCTTTTAAACATATTGTCATTACTATTTTTATAAGTGTTTTTTATTATTATTATTTTTTTTAATATTTTTGGAATTCTTGCAAGTTATTTTTTAATTTATTTTAATTTCATATAAGTACTTTAAAACTCTAAACTGTTATTTATATAAATGTAAACTCAAATTATATAATTGAAATATAGAAATGAGTACTTTTTTGATGCACAAGTTTATTATTAACTTTTCTATAATTTTTATGCAATTATTTTTATTATTTTCTGTGCATGTTAAAAAATTTGTAAAATGAGTATAATATGTTTTTTTGTTTTTTAAGTGTTAAAAATTTATGAAAAAAAAATCCCTTCATACCCTATTTTAAAAATATTTGTGTTTTCATATTTTCATGTCTTATATAAGATAAATAATGAAATGTAACAAATCATTTTGTCATCACTTATTGGAAAGTCAACTTGTTTTGCCATATTAGTGCATCCACTGCTTTCATGTGAATTTACCTTATTATGAGGTTAGTGAAACATGCATATACTTTAAAATGCTTCTTTTATGATACTAACATTTTTAAATATATTTTGAAGTTTTCCATTCGAGAATTCACATATATATTGTTAAAGAATACTTATATAAATTAAAGAATTTTTAATTTTTACTTTTATTGTTAAATATTAATTTTTATTTGATATTTTATACATTGATAGATGTTAAAAAAATTTTTTTTAGGGAACAGATTAAATCTTTAGAAGACTCTTTCCATAGTTTGGAGAACAAGTAATTTTATTTTTAGTTATGGATTTATTTGTTTTTTAAATTATTTGTTTTTTTGAAAAAGCTAATTTTTAATATTTTTAAGCTTGAAAAAAGAAACTGAAAACAAATTACAAGCTCTGAATGATAAATTAAATATTTTACAAAAAGAAAAAGAAGAAATGCAAAATAATGCAAAAAATAAATTGTATGATATAGAGAAGGAACATTTGAAAGAGATACAGAAATTGAAGGAATTGCATAGGTAAAGAATTTATATTTTTTATCATAAAATTTTGCATTTTAATTAATTTTGAAATAACTATACAACTGAATTGTATAAAGTAAAATAATATTTAAAAAAATAGATGATTCTTTGATATTACATTTGCCTACTTTTATTATAAGTTTTGCTTTTTTTACTATTTATATTTAAGTCATATACATTTTAAAATATTTTACCCAGTTTATGAAATTATGATATGTTTATTCTATTTCATTTCTTTGTATTTTTTGTATGTTTGTAAATATTTTTGACTAAATTATACTTATTAATTTATGTATTTGTATGCTTGTTATTGTCTTTTTAGACTATTTTAAAAATTCTATATTTGGTATTTTCATCTGTTTAAGATACAAAACAATATATATGTGCATATCAAAGTACCTATATGTATATATATATTGAATCATGTATTTTCATTAGAAAGATTTTTCCTACAAAAATAAATTTTAAAAATGTTCAGTTTTTGACACATGTTCACAATATTTTTATTAGATTTTGAAAAATGAAAATTAAAGCAAAAGCTTTGGTATATTTATTAAATATTAAACTATAATAGTCACTTAAAATATACTTCAGTTACTATCATGCCAAACTGGAGTATTTAATATAGCAAATTTAAAGTGCCTATTCATATATATTCAGTGGTGATTTTCGAACTGCATTTTTATTGGTTGCCATTTTATGACAACCATTACTATGTAACACATTTTAAAAACAATTTGCAGGTGACAATTTTTCCATTAAAAACATTAAAACGATATTTTTAATGTAGAAAATTATTAAAGAATCTTTTCATGAAGATACAATACAAAAAATACTGAAAAAATCTGGCCATCATGGCAGTGTAGCTCGTAGAAAGCTAGATATTTCAACTGTCAATAAGCAAAAATGCTTAAATTTTGTCACTGAGTATGTAAATAAACCTTCTGAGTTTTTGAAAAGAGTAATAAGGAAATTAGGAAAAGTAACCATCTGATGAAAGCAAGTTTTGTATCTTTGGCAACAAATGACGTAATCTGGTGTGGAGAAAACAAGGCATGGCTTTTGAGAAGCAAAATCTTGTGTCTACAATTAAGCATGGTAGAGGTGGCTTAATGATTTGAGGGGGCATGGCAACAAATATAATAGGTCGATAAACTTTTATAGACTCCAATTTAGATCATAAAGGATATCTAGATATATTAAAGCAAAATTTGAAGGAGAGTGCACAAGATTTGAACCTTAGCAATGACTTTGGGTTTCAACAAGACAATGATCTAAAAGACACTGCCCACAACCTATAAGCTCTGGCTGTTGTATAATATTAAAAATCAGTGTTGCATACTCCTCCATAATCACCAGACTTAAATCCCATTGAACATTTATGCAACTTTTTGGAACACAAGATTCGGCAACATAACATACCATCAAAAGATATGCTGAAAAGAGTGATTATAATGGAAGGGAATAATATTTCCTCTGCTAAAAACACTAAGCTAGTTCACTCTATGCCTAAATTATAGGAAGAGATTCTTAAACATAAAGGTTTACCAACAAGATATTAAAGTTTAATTGACAGTCCATAGAAGTTATTTTTTGAAGACTTTTCTTATTTGTACGCAAACTTTTCTGAAATCGTTACTGATATTTAAGGAAGTATTAAAGAAATACTTTGTATAAAAATTTAATTAATGTTGACATTTTAGTGCACTTTTGTTCTCTCTGGAATGTTTACTGTATGTTTGTACGCAAACTTTTTCTAACAAGTGTATATCTTAATAAAATAAAGTATTCGAAATCGCTATTTTCAAATCCTGTAATCACATCATATTACGTCATTTTGGTTGGAGACAAAGTTTTGTCCCCATTCTTTCAGCTGTTACCAAGTGGTGAACTAAAATAGGTATTTATCATTATGTTAATAATGCAAATACATTTAAATTTATTTAATTGTATACTTTGAATGGATTTGAAGAAATGAGAATAAAATACTTCATTTCTTTAATTATTTACCATAAATTATTTAAACTATAACTAAGAACTAGTCTCTTACATATTATGCAACAAGAACTGAAGTTATTAATAAAAATTTATTTAATATGCATTTTGCTGTAGATTACTGAACAGAATAGTAGAAAAACTAAAATGAAACTAGGAACTATGAAAATCTTTTAAGTTTGGCTTTAAGATTTTCTTTTTATGTACATTCATGGACAAAAATACTGAATAGGTTCATGTTAATTAAAGTGTGAATATGTTTCACTACATTCGTTAAACATATTTCAGATTATGTGAAATTAGTAAGTTTTTTTTTTTTTTTAAGATTTCAATATATAATTAATAATCAAACAATAATTATTCCGCTTTTTTAAATACTTTGCAAATAAAAATTATTAAATTATTTATATAATTTTATCCTAAAAAAATGTTTCATTGCAAAGAATTTTATTTTAAATCATTCAAAAATTTAACTTTTCAGGCTTTTGTAAACAAATTACTTAACACAGTTTACCAATGATTTTAATTAATTTATACTATGCCTATTTTTCTAGGGCAACTAATACTTTTCTTTCATATAATTATAAAATATTTATTGTAAAATTGGTGTATATCATTAATATAGTTTTTGTTTGTGAAAAAATTTAATTTATTTTTAGGAACATTTACAAAACTATTTTTGTGTTTTTCAAACCACATTTTAATGTGGTTTAAAAAAGTAACTTTTCACTTATATCATTTTTTTTTCACTAAAGTTATAAAAAATATCATGATAAAAATCACAATAAATTTGAAAGTTCTATCATCATATAAATTATTTGAATTATTTTTATGATTTTCTATTTAATAATTATTCTTTTGTTCAGTTTCTTATAATTAATTGATTTTATACATAATTTTTTCTCATTAGCCAGTGCTAATTTTTATGTAAATGTTTTGATTTCAATAATTCTTATTGTGATATATTAACTTATTCTTGTCAAATTTAGATATTCTTGTTCAATATATTTATTGTTTTTGTGATATTATTATAAAATATTACGCTAGACTAAATATGATTCACATTATGTACAAAAATATAGAATACTTTGCTTTTTATATAAAACTTTTTGTACATATTAATTGTATTGATATTGCATCATTCACTATAACTATAGCATTTCTATATCTCAAATGAAGCAAGACCATGAAGATGCTTTAAAAAGACTTAATAGGTTGAAAGAGCAGGAAGTAGAAGCAGTTTTAAGTACTCAAGTTCATTCGAGGTTAGAAGCATTTTTTCATAAAACCCCATCGTTATGACTTTGCAGCTTTACATAAATTTTATTTAGAAAATCAACTATCAATCAAATTTGTAAATTTCAAATGCTAATACATGTTTCAACATTTGGTTATAAATTGTACATTTTGCATAAATTAAAAAATAAATTTTAAAATTTGCAAGATATTTATAATAATTTTATTCTTCATCCATTCTCTTATTTTTGTATTTGTAATTAATGTTTAATTATAAAATAGTTCTCCACAATTATAAATAGTAGATGTTGATAGTTATCAAAATGCAAATTTAATTTGTAAAGGAAAAATAATTTTTATTAAAAAAAAAAATCATGGGATTATTTTTATATTTAATGTGATGCTGCAATTAGTTTGGTTAAATTAAAAAGTAAAATAAATTAACTACTTATATTATACTTGCAAATACTTATATTACTTAATTATGTTATTATTTGTAAAAATTTATGAAAAATATTGTGGAAAAGTGTTATTATTTATAAAAACATGAACTTAAATAAGTATTTTTAATTATTTAAAATTTTTGAAAAATATTGCTATTGGTGCTGAAAGATTACAATCAAATTCATGTTTGTAAAAGTTGAAAAATACTTACTTATTAATAATAATAATATTATTCAATAGAAATTTCCTAAATTTCATGATTAGATGATTTCATGTAATTACTTTTAATATTATTATTAATTATTTCTTTTTAACCTTTGCAAACAATTCAAATTACTGACAGTTACAATGAATCCTAACATTTTTATCAAAAGTTAATAAATTGTTTAAATTTTTTCTAAATTTTGAGAAAGAAATAATAATTGTTATTTGTATAGATTTTTTTAGTTTAGAGTAATGTTCTTTTATTGTTTTTCATATTTGAAAATATTACTTCCATATTTGAAAATAAAAAAAACATTGAAAATTGTTTTTTGTTTTTAAAAAACTTTTTAATTAAATTATTATTTGTTCTTTAATCTCCAAGGCTTGTGTCATGTATCACTCTGCATTAGGATATCTATTAAGTTTATATAGATTAAAAATTAAATGGAAGCAAATGTTTTCCACATACTCTGCTTACATGAGTGCATTGACTAGTTAATTCAAGAACTATAAAATGTCATATTTTGTTATGGAAAGAAAAGCTTTTCACATATTTTGATAACATGCTTAATTTAATTCAAAAGCTATAAAAATATCTTGTATTTTATAATATTTTATTCTACTTAAATTAAATAGGTATGCAATTTATAGACTTAATTTCAACTGTAATGCATGTACAACGCATCACAGTTAAATAAAATCTTAAGATTAAGTGCCTAACCAGATGTGTATCTAACAATTTGTTAATTGTGAAATATTTGTTGGAAAAACATCTGCCTTATAGCTCTTTCATTCATGGCATCCTAAAGATTGCAAAATTGAAATCTGGTACAATATTTATGTAGCTATGGTATATGACAAAAACTATTTTTGTATTGTCAAAGTTTATTAACTATTATTTTTCAAAATATGTTCAATATATGTCTTGATTCATGTAAGAGCTAATCAAGGTTACAGTTGAACACAACATGAGGAATTTGATTTATATCAATAATCAAGTAATAAGAAAAAAACCTGATTTCTCTGGAGTACGAAGATTTATTTAAGTGCCAGCAAACACTATGTCAAATCATTTTCCATCTTTCCTAATATATTTATTTACTTGGGATCATTTCATAGGCTTTTGATCAACTTACTTTAAAAATACACACCATAATTAATCACACTATATTATTCACTGATAATATTCAAATTATAAGCATTATATTCTAGACTCCAGTATAAACAAGCCTTCTTACTGATCCAAAATAAGGAAGCTCTATATAGATATGCAACAATGCAAGTGAATTTTCCTGATGAATCAGTGACTACTTTGATGTTATATATTTATCATGGTTTACTTCTTCAATGGAGAAATAATTTTCTACATTAACTTCTAAAAATTAAGTGCAGAATGGTAAAATGAAAAAAAAAAAAAATTGATTGGCAAATGTAGCTGTAATTTACAAGTAGTGGTAATTCTTGCTGCATCATATATAATCCTCAAGGGGTTTATTTTCTTTAAGTAAACCCGAGTGTCACAATATCGAGGTACTCCAGTGATCTGTCCTTTTCTATCTTTGCTTTTTCTTTCTTTTCTCCCTCATTGTGGTACTCTTGTAAAAGGTTGAGAGCTCTGCTTGAGTTGCTATTGCCGCTGTGTTACTATTAGCTTCTCCTGGGGACTAAATCACCTACGTATTTACCATGTGTGGAGACCTGTGTCCCTAGAAAGAAGGGACTCAGTAATTGAGGCTCCTAGAGGCCAACACATTACTTTGGCCTCAGCTTCAAGTAAACGAGAGGTGTTTTGTGGTTCTCAATTCATCAATCAGCTTAAATGGACCAAGCGATCATATATCTGCTGAGTGACTCGATAAGAGTGGAGGGCACTTCCGAGGTTTATTGAAAGTCTATAGAGCCTGGCTAGCACTTTTGTAGTTATAATGCATTCCTTTGTTGGGCTCAGTCAGGATCTGAATTAATCCAACTTTCTTATGGAATGTATTTCTAATTCTTTTCTCCCTATGGAGCAACAAATTATATGTGAGCAGAAATATTTTGTCATTAAAAAAACAGACGGCAATTTTGATAATGTTTCTCCTTTCTTAATTAATAAGAGTCTTATTGCTACAATTGAAAATGTCAAAAGTGTTCACAAGATGAAATCCGGAGATCTCTTGATAGAAGTTTTATCAGTTAAACAGGCTGAACCCATTCTAAAACTTAAATATCTTGGTAACATTTATGTTGTAATATCTTCCAATACTAGGTTAAATTCTATTCAGGGAGTGGTTTCAGCTGATGATTTATTCAATGTTTCAGAGGAGGAAATTCTAAATAATCTTGTGGACCAAACAATATGTCGTGTACAACGCATTACAGTTAGAAGAGAGGGCACAATTATATAAAAACTAAACACCTCATACTCACATTTGCAACTCCTACACTACCTCAACCTATTAAAGCTGGTTACTTAAATTGTAGTGTTTGACCTTATATCCCAAACCCTTTGCATTGCTTTAAATGTCAACGCTTTGGACGTGGAAAAATACTTGTAGGGGACCCTTAACTTGTGCTCAGTGTGCTTCCTTTGGTAATACATGTCAATTACAAAAATGTGTCAACTGCAGTGGTGAACATCTCTCTTACTCCCGGTCATGCCCAACATGGAAATTTGAAAAAGAAAATACAACTGTAAAAATAAAACAAAACTTATCTTACCCCAAAGCAAGGTATTAATTATTCAAAAGTTGTCAAAAAAGTTATGAAATCTTGGAGTTCTCAAACAGATTGCCTAAATCTTCCTTATCCTCAAATATTTTTAATACAAATGTCTCACTCATTTTAAAACCTGTTTTGTAAAATCAAAATCCAAAAATTGGAGCATGCAAGAGAAAAGGCCCATAAGTCACCTTTTATTAGTAAAAGAACTATAACCTCTTCTAAAAAAGGTTCATTGTAATTAGATCCTTCAGATGATAAAACACTCCAAAGTGAAGATTCATCTGAATTCCAAATGGCTTGTTCTAAGGCTGGAACATTTAGTTTTACTTATTGGTGTCCTTCTTATCTTGGAACTGTCGAGATCTTCACACTCACATAGAAGATATTCAAACCATTATTAATTTGCATAATCCAGTGTGTTTCATCATTCAAAAAACATTCTTGAAACCTCAGTGTTGTTTTTAATTGCATGGTTATAACTGTGTGAGAAAAGATTTTACTACTGATACTGTATCTGGAGGTGTATGCATTCTTCTGTTTTGTAGCTACCGTAATTCTGTCCAGCCCTTTAACACATCACTACAGACTGTTTCAGTATGCGTATATGCAACATCTCTCATTACTATTTGTAGCCTGTACTTGCCTCCCCACACTGTTCATGTAAATGATTTTAACAATCTATTGGATCAGTTACCTACACCTTTTATACTGCTTGGCAACTTTAGTGGGCATAACACTTTATGAGGTAGTGATAATACAAATTTTCATGGTCGCTTAGCTGAGCAATTCATCTTAAATAACAGTATTTGCATCTTAAATTCCACAGAAATAACTTATTTCCACCAACCCTCCAGAACTTTTTATGCATAAGATGTGGCTATTTGTTCACCAGTATTTCTACTTTTATTAAATTTTAGGGTTGAAAATGATTTGTACAACAGTGATCATTTTCCTCTAATTATAACTCAAATTGGTATATGTAGGCCACAAGTCTTCCATTCTTCTTATTCTTGTTATCATGCAGATTGGCCAAACTACTTCCAGTTAGTTGTGATTACTGACAGCATGGTTTAAATTGAGGTCATTATAGAGGCTTTGCAAAAAGTTACTGATGCAATTCTAGATGCAGCCAAAAGCCCAATTTCCAAGCGCTCATTAGTTTCATGCAATCATCATAAACCATAGTGGAACAATGAGTGTTAGGTGTCATACAAGAAACAAAACAGAAAAAATTGTGGTTTTAATTTTTCATAGGAGTCCCACTATAGAAAATCTTGTAGCTTTCAAAAATACTAAAGCTTTAGCTCATCGAGTACAAAAAAGTAGTCAAAAAGAATCTTGGTTATGATATGCCTCCTCCATCACATCATCAACTTTCAGCAAATAGTTGTAGAAGAAAGTTAAAGCATCTAGTAGTTTATATCAAGATTTCTCTATCCCAATATTACAAAGATGAGCTGTTATATACTCTTCTCCATATGAGATTGTCAACCTTTTAGGTGAAACTTTTGCAAGGTTATCTTTTTCAGCTTCTTATCCTAAATTTTTCAGGACTAAAGAGCAAGCTGAAAAGAAACCTATAAAGTTTTATTTAATTGCAATTTCTCCATGCTAGAACTTCATAAAGCACTGTCCTAAACTAAAATTACTAGTTCAGGACCAGATGGTATCTCATATGAGATGCTTTGTAACCTTAGCCATGATTCTTCAATAAACATTCTTGTTCTATTGAATAGAATATGGAATGAATATGTTTACCCCAGTCTCTGGAGCAAAGCAATATTTATTCCAATATTGAAACCAGGGAAAGATCCAACTTATCCTCAAAACTACCGTCCAATTGCTCTCACAACTTGACTAGCAAGAACTTTTGAGCGTATGGTGTACGCCCGTCTTGTTTATGTACTTGAATACAACCAGTACATATCACTTTATCAGAGTGGATTCCAGAAAAGTAGATCCACTCTTGGTAATATTGTGTACCTGGAAACACAAATTAGGAATGCCTTTGTGTGGAGACATCATTTGGTGTCTATCTTTTCTGATATAGAAAAGGCCTATGATAGGACATGGCGTTATGGAGTTCTTCCCACTTTATTTAATTTTAACTTCAGTGGAAATTTACCAATTTTTATTCAGAACTTTTTAAATTTTAGTATTTTTAATGTCTGTATAGGATCTGTTTTATCCAATCTGAAAGGATTCCTCAGGAAAGTGTCTTAAGTGTTACTATTTTTAATATTTGGATCAGCAACATTCTTCATGTATTGCAACCATCAATTCATAGAATATTATATGTTGATGATCTCCAAATCTCTTGCCAAGGTTCATACAATCGTCTTATTGAACGGCAATTACAAACTGTCATCAATAATCTTGTGGCTGGTGTAAGATAATGGGCACACTTTATCACCTTCCAAAAGTACATGTGTCCATTTTGCAGGAAAACTGAGCCTTATCCTGATCTAGAATTAAGATATCAGATAGAATTATTCCTGTAATTAATCAAGTATCATTTCTTGAGGTAATGTTTGATAAAAAGTTGACTTTCCTACCACATATTTTAGATTTGCGTTAGAGGTGTGAAAGGTCGCTAAATATTCTCAAAGTACTCTCTCATATCTCTTGGTGTGCAGATCGTACAGCTTTACTATGTATATCAATTGATTATTTTATCAAGAGTTGACTACGATAGTACAATTTATGGATCAGCTAGGTCATGTGTATTTCACAAATTAGTCTTTGTACATCACTCAGCTTTGTGAATCTGTTCTGGAGCATTCCAGACTTCTCCTGTTCAGAGCCTATATGTGATCTGTAACCAACTGCTTCTTGATCTGAGACATGAGCAATTATCTCTGTTTTAAAATATTATTAGCTTTGCAACTTCCTTTGAGATCTATGTTTGTCTGCTCCTCTTTAAGAACAATATATAATACACGACCACATAAAATACTACCT
The DNA here is from genome assembly GCA_026290005.1 of Latrodectus geometricus. Taxonomy (NCBI): domain Eukaryota; kingdom Metazoa; phylum Arthropoda; class Arachnida; order Araneae; family Theridiidae; genus Latrodectus; species Latrodectus geometricus. The sequence continues at coordinate 502,095 of JAPDSC010136600.1, forward strand.
TTCTATGAACATATAAACTCATTTCTGTCTTCATCTGAGTTCCCCAATTTACAAATCCAAATTACAGATTCTCTGAAATTTCCACCTTTGAACACCCCTATTGTTAATAAAATCAATCCCTTTGCTGGATACAGTAACTCAACCACAGCTCCTATTATTTTGCAAGAAATGTTCTCATAAATTCTGTTATCAATTTTTCTCCTACATTCCTGTTTACACTGATGGCTCAAAATCAAGTGGTCATGTTGGTTGTGGTATTGTTATTGAAAATACATTTTACAAATATAAACTTCATACATCATGTTCTGTTTACACAGCCGAAGCTGTTGCAATTTTACATGCTCTAGAACTAATACAATCCAACTCTCGTCAAAATTTTGTATCTCTACAGATAGCATGAATGTGATCATGTAGTTAGACCATTTTAATGATTAATGTCATCCAGTTATTGTGGAAATATTAGATATTTTAAATATATTGAAGAGAGTAAAGAATTTGATGTTGTGTTTTGCTGGGTTCCTAGTCATATTGGCATTGCTGGGAATGAGCTTACAGATACTGTTGCTAAAAGTGCCACTAAACTTTTACTTAAAGCATTAACATTTTTTGATATTAAACAAATTGTCAAAGACTTTATTTCCTTCCATTGGCAGAAAACTTGGGATTTGCTGCAGACAAACAACAAATTATGATGTATCTCCTCGCATTCTTCCATTTACAGTTGTTTCTATAAGAAGAGTTGATGTAAAACTTACACGCCTTCGCATTGGACATACTCGATTTAAACACGAGCATTTATTCTTGTCTCAGAGTACTCCAGTTTGTGACATGTGTAATGTACCATATACAGTACATCACATTTCAATTTTTTTGTCCTAACTTCATTGATTTACGCTTTGTATTTTTTGACAGAACAAATTTAATTTTATCAGATTTAATTGGGCTTAAATCATATAGAAATTTGTTTGCATTTTTACGCGCAATATGTTTTTTAAATTCTATTTAAATTTTTATCTATTTTAATATTTTATATAAACTTTAACAAAATTTTTAATAACCTTCATCTTATATTTGACTAGTCCTTTATTACTGAGTTTCTAGTTTTAAACATTGTACAGAAATGTCCAGTATTGGACCTTGAACCAGTAAACCACACAAAAACAAAACAAACCAGCATGATATATCAATTAAACTATTTTTTCAATTGATATATCATGCAGCAAGAAAATAGCTTATAAATTTACTCATACGAACAATTCTTTTCAAAACGAACAAATATTTTCATTCAGAGTTGAAAATAATAATTTTTCACAAATTATAAGATATTATATTGAAGTCATTTGCAAAAATAACTTAAGTTGAACCAAAAGACTATAGTTGATATAAAATATTTTACAAATGAGCACAACAGTAATAAATGTTAAATAAAGGTTGGTCTTCAATTCTGCTTCTATATCAATAATATATTGAGATTCAGTAGGATTCATATCTTAAGTGACCAAACAGAATTATTCAGACATCTGATTTGAACATATTTTCATAATTGTAAATTGATAGCTTTGATATTTTAATATGAATGCTATAGTATCATAAAATATTTGTAATTTATTATTCTGCTTTAGTGCATATCAATAATATATTACTCTCATATCAATAATATATTGAGATTCAGTAGGATTCATATCTTAAGTGACCAAACTCAATCATTCAGACATCTGATTTGAACATATTTTCATAATTGTAAATTGATAGCTTTGATATTTTAATATGAATGCTATAGTATCATACAATATTTGTAATTTATTATTCTGCTTTAGTGTGCCTAACAGCATGCCACCGATTAGAACCTTTCACTCATCTTCTGATAGTTATGAAAACACTTATCTTGAAAACAAATTATGCTATGTTTCTAAACACATTTTTTCTCCATTCATATGCATCTTTGGTAACCCTATAGAGTACTCACTATTAATCTAAATTGTTTTCTTATATATTTGTACAGTATAGTACCTAGTGACTATTGTGTAACTAATTTGTATTTTCCACCTACCTTTGTAGCGAGTTGTAATTTTTCAAACTCAGCTTTTAAAACTACTTCATATTACTTTTTAAACTTTAAAAATTAATATGAATTGCTATAGTATCTGCTTATGCTTAAATTTATAAAATGTGTATACTATTCGCTTAAGATATGAGAGTTTTATTCTTAATTGACTATCAAACAAATAATTTTTTATTCAAAATAAAAAAATATTTTACTTAAATACAGTTTTGAAAAATTCACTTTATTTTTTAATTTAGTTTTCAGTTAAAGGTAAAATAGTATTCATTATAATTTACTAAAATTTATTTCTTTTTCATTATAAACAACTTTAAAAATACCACTTTCATTTCTTTTGTAAATAGGTCACAAAAATAGATTCAAACTGAAAGCAATTTATGTTAAAAATTATTACTTCCATAAATAAAATTTTTATATATTTTGAATTCATTTGATGTATTTGTACATTATCATTCTATAGCTTTACAGTTTAAGATTACTACTACTTTTTTTTTAAAAAAAAAACACTATTTTTAGGTCCCTCCAACATTTGACTGACCAACTAGAAGCACGTGCATCTGAATTAGCTATGTTGCAAACAAAAGTTGAAGAAAGAAATCAATCTATTTTGCGAGAAAAGCAAGCTTTATTAGAATGTAAAGAAAAAGATTTGAAAGGTAATTACTAATTAGAATTTTTATGCATTGGAACATTTCTGAAATCACAATAATTGTGTATATAAGAAAGAAAATTTATCAAATTTTAAGTCCTTTAATTTGCCTTTGAAATAATTATTTACAATTTTAATAATCAAATCTCTGCAGTAAAGTTTGTGATTATACAATATTTATTGATACTCTGTTTGTCATGATCTATAAATATATGGATTGAATAATATTTTATTCAAAGTAGACAAATATAATAAGCATTGATATATGATTTAATTGGTTTAAATTTTGATGCACTAATTAATTTTGAAAATTTTTATAAAAATGTATTGTTTTTAGTTTACTGTGATATAAGGCTTGGCAACACTTTAGAATACAAGGCTTCTGGTTCAACATCAGCAATTGTTATAATGGAAACGGATGTTGCATTAATACATGTACGTCTGTCAGGATGAGGGCTCTGGAATTTCTACCATCCAATGTCAAATTTATAAATTATAATTTACTGGTTTTCTAATGCAGTAATATTAACAAAAAGTACTTATATTGGTAAACATTTCTTCATTTTTTATAGACTTGATATATTTTTGATAAACATAAATGAATTATTTAACTATCTACACAGAGCTCTATGATTCCAAAACACAATTATTAATTAACATTATTCATGTTTGTTTTGAAGATCTAAATGTGCAAAGTACTTTGACATTTATTTTATTTTATAACATTAAATTATATTATGAGAAATTAAATAAGCTATTTGTTATTTTTTTATAAATATATTGAAGAAAATATATTATGTTTTTTAAAATATATATGTGTAATGAAATAACATTTATATATATTATTTTTGAAAAAAAATTGTATTTATTAAGTTTGTTTTAAAAGTTTGTCCTAGTTACTGCTTAAATAAAATAACTTTTTTTATTTTGAATAAGCTTTTTCTTTTATTATATATGATTAATATTTATATTTTTAAGTTTTTGTTTTACTTGCATACATTGAATGTATTATAACTGTAAAACAATTTTAGAAAGCAATACTTATAATAAAGATTATTTTAATATTTTAAAATGAAAATATATTTGCAATGAATTTGATAACACAAAAATGTATATTGCCTAATATATATATATATATATATATATATATATATATATATTTTATAGAATCTGAAAATATTTTACTAGAAGTAAGCAACTATTAAGATCAGATGTCTATTCATGAGTATAAATATTATTCATCTTATGATTATAATTTGATTATTTTAACTATAATTAAAATTATAATATCTAATAATTGCAGAAAATACATTCTAAGAGATTTCAAAAATGGTTAAATGTGGCTTGCATTAATAATTTGAAAATTTTTATTTCATTATTTGCTGAATTTTTCCTAATCTTAATAATCGCTATTAGTCTCTTTAAAGTATATATTGTAACATGTGTTATTAAGGTTATATTTCTATTATATTCTTCTATGCTGTATAAATTTAATTCCCTAAATGTGGAACATTTATGTAAAATGTATATTTTATATTTGTGGGAAAATTTTTGTATTACAATTAATCAAAGTCATTCTTTATCATTTAGTACTTAAAAAAAGTATTTTTAAAAACAATGGAATTATTGCAAATATTTTTGTGATTTAAATTTTGAAGTTTAATTCTTTTAAACTAAGATGACTGGACAGTATCTAATTTTATTTGTTTTACAGAAAAGTAAGACAAAAGATCGTTGATAATAGTGACAATCTAATAACAAGACATTTGAGACTATTTTATCAGATAGTATTTATTGCCTGCTGAAAAATGCTTATGTAAATAATTTTAAAACACACACACATATATACATACATACATTTGATTATCAGTTTGAGTAATACCTGATTCAGTTTTCTTTAAACAGTTGTTCATTATTATTAGCCTTGGAAAATCGTCTTCAAAGACAACTTGAAGATGGAGATGCTGAAAGAACTAGATTACAGCAGTTAGTACTTAGACTTGAGAACCGTCTGCAAAAGTGTACTATAGAAGGTGAAGAAGTAAGTTTAAGATAAAAGATCTTGTATGCTTTACTTAACTTATTTTAGTTCAAGAATAATTTACCAATTAAATTTTAAAATGAAACAGGTGTGATTATTTTCATTATTAAAAAAACAATAATAAAATTGAGACCTCTGAATGTTTTCTCTAGCGTAGATTTTGTAGTTTGTATGCTGTAAGATATTACTAAAATCATGGTAAAATATTAAGGTAATTCATTTAATAAATATGTAAAAGTGCTACAAAAAGATATATACTATTTTTTGTGTAATAAGTATAAAAAATAAGTAGATACTATAATAAACTAATACATTAAATAAAAAAATACAAGTTAATTAGTTTAAAATCATGAAATTCACCTCATTTTAATATTTTGTGATATTGTTTAAAAATTTGTAAGGTATTGAATATAACCAATTTAATTGCTTATGTTGTAAAAAAAAAAAAAAATGTACACATTTACTATGATAATTTAGCCTTGTAAAGTTGTTTCAACTACCAAATCAAAAAATTTTAAAAGAAATGTAAGTGGATTTTTTTAGATCAATTACCTAGGATTATATATTGAAATGACAACATGTCATGTTGACATGATTTCTTTAATGTGTAATTACCACATCAAAAGTTTTCTTGCTTAATTTAGAGAAAAGTGATAATTTCTGAGTCTAGTAATAGGTATGAATTTCATTTGATCCAGAAATTAAGGATTAGTAAATTATTAAATGTTAATAAAATACAAATCTAATAAACCACATTTAAGTATACTTATTATTTATATGTGAACTAACTGTTTTTGTAAACTGATTGACTTTTATTAAAGGAACAAGAGCAAAAGCTATAGGGGAAGAATTCTATTCATGTTTAATATCATTTTTTAATGCATTGAAATAAATAACAATCATATGATTAAACATTCCAATAATATTTTAGCTAATTATAATTAAAATTACAATTTTATAATGCAAACCACTCGTGAAATTTAATTGAAACATATTATTAAGTTATAGAATTTTGTGTGAGCAATACAAAAATCATTCTGCATCTGAATTTTTTATTATTATTTTGATATTTAAGGATTGAAAGAAACTCAATACTAAAATGGTGAATATGACATTTTTTTACACTTTTTATTACTGATTGTTGTTTTATTAAATATTTTGTAGTTTTATGTAGAAGTTTAATCTGGTTCTCTTCTCATTATTTGTTAACATTTTTAAATAAAAGGGTATTTTTATTTTTTTAATAAAGAAAAATAAGCTATACAATTCCCTCTCCTCTTGTGAATGATTCAGCAAATAAGAGTTCCTTTTTCTATATACTGTAGTAGGTGAGTTTTAGAAAAGGTTGCCTTAAGGATAAACTAGATGAAATTTTTTTCCATATCTAATGTTATTAACTATTTGTTATCGTCTGCAGCTATTAAATGCAGGAATCAAATAAAGGAATTTTTTTTGATGGTGTACTTTTCAAAGTAGTTGGAGTATTTTATGCATAGTTATTTGATAAACAAGTAATGTAACACATTTTAAACATTGTTTCTTAACTTGTTTAATGATTTGCAACAACAGTTTTTTCTAAATTAAAATCTTTATGCTATGTTTTTTCAACACTTCTTTATGTAAATGTATTACTATTATTTTTATTGGCATTATGTTTTTTTAATAATATAAAATTAGAAGTTGTTTTAATTTTTCTTTTAAAAAGTTAAAAGTACATAATAAAAGTATTTTTTGTGATATATATATATATGTATATCCATGATTTTTAAAATTTGCAGTTTGTACAATTATTTAATAATAATCAAAAAGTATAATGTTCAATTCTTGAATTATTAGTTGTAAAAAAGTTTTGCCTTAATATCTTAAATTTATTTGAAATTTTAAAATGTGTACATTTTAGTTGTTAATTTTGTATTAAAATTCTATTATACTTTAGATGAAATCCTTTATTTTTAATTAAATGATGTTTATACACATAAACTACAAATACTTATTTAATAGTAACAGTTTTATTTTGTTATTTTTGTGTAAAATGAAAATTTTTTCATTATTTCAAAATATATTTTGATAAAAATTAGTTATTTTTAGGATCGATGGGATGTGCAACAGTTAAAGGCAAAATTAAATGTTCAACAAAAATATTTAGATGAAGAACATAAATTAAAATTGGAACAAATTGAAAGAGAAAAAGAGAAACTTCGAATTGCTCAAGTAATTCAATTTTACTATTTGATAGGTGTCAAAAATTATATATATATATATATATATATATATATATATATATATATATATAT
>JAPDSC010136600.1:509150-549710 GCA_026290005.1 Latrodectus geometricus
TATATATATATATATATATATATATATATATATATATATATATATATTGAGAACTGCCTTAAATCAGATTTCTAGTTAATAATCAGTTATAAAAAGTTTTCATGTATGTATTTTACTCATGTTTTTTATCCACTAACTTTGTTGGGAATCATTCCAATTTTAAATTATGCAGTTGAAATGAGTTTTAAAAAAAAAATTTATATCTTAATGAAGGAAAATATTTTTAATTATAATTCTTCATCGAATTGAATTTTTGCTCACATCAGAAGTTATTTTTGAATTTTTCATTCATTTAACAATAAAAAATTAAATTTCATATAATATTTAACCTTTTAACAACATTGTACATTAATAATAGCATGCAGATTTTATACTTAAGCACATGTTTTTAAGTCACTTTCTATTTACTATTGACATCAAATAATTATTTTGCATTATTCTAGTAGTTAATAGCAGTTGCAATTATATACTTTTTCAAATTTTAAGAATATAATCTTTGAGCATGAAAGAATTCACCATGATTGTTAATTTTTAATGTTTTGTTTTGAAATAAAAAAATTGGTGGATTGTGCTTTTTTGCTATTTTATTATGGAATATGATTAATTTCAAACTTGTCCTAATGAAATTCTAAATTTTTAGATATTTTAAACTTCTTCATGTACATAAATAATATGAATAGAAATTCCTTGCAGAAACGTCTGTGTCAGAGACACTTTTAATTACACTTTTCGTTTACTCTATAGTATTACTGAATATTTATTCGTTTTACCATAGGCTAAAGTTAACCATATCTTTTCAAAAATGATATTATTAAAAGTATTATATTTTATTCAACTTTACATATAATTAAAATCTGGTACTTCTAAAAGCATGGCATTTGAAAGTTTACATATTTCATTGAAATGAATTTTTATTGTCATTCACATGATTCGATGATTCGTTATGAATTCGATATTAAATCCAGAAACTTAGTTTCCATACTTTTATTTTCCACAAAATTATTATTATTTTTTTCATTTTAATTATATTTTGGTGCATTTCTTTTGAAGATTCATCAGATTTTTTAAGATTCATTAATCTTTCGAAATAATAAACACAAACTGATTTAATTGTTGCAATTTCCATTTTTTGTGTCCCTTAAATTGTACTTTTAATACCCTTTAAATATTATAAATACTATGATACATTTTGTAATACTTTTAACAATAAATGTCAATCCCATATAATGGTTAATAAGTTTAATATATAATTTGGTAAAAATATTTTTAAATTACTAGTTAGTCCATATTATCTTTCTAGTATATGTATAATTACCTATCACTACTTTCTGTTTTTCTAATTCTTTTAGAATTCCTTGTTACATGAACAAAAAGTTGTTCTTCTTCAATTAGCTGAAGAGAGGCAGCAGCTTACTCAAGAAAAAAATGATATGGAATTATTATCAAGAAAAATTAAGGAAGAAGAAACAAAGTTCAATGTTAAAAAACTGAAAGTAATTTCTTTATTGTTTTGTGTGAAGTATTTTAAATGAAACAATTCTGTATCAAAGGTTATTCGATAAATTTTTATACTATAAATCATAAAGTATATGCAAAACAAAATAATGGTATAAAATAATTAAAATATTTTTAATGAGATTTTGATTATTTTATTCCATTAATTTTTAAAATAGAAATAGGAAAGTTCTAAATAGCGTGACTTTTATTTCATTTAAATTAAATTCTTTAACAAGTTTAATGTTACTGTTCTTTTCAATTTAATATTTAGACACATTATGAAGAACAAAATTGGTTATAAATTAAAAAAATTTTAATATCAATGAAAATAAAATATTTTTTTAGAGGAAACTGAAGTGAATAATTAATAGTTTATGTGTCTAATAAAAAACTTATTCCTAGTATATCAATAAATTAAAATTCTATATTACATTTTTTTAAATTCTGTTAAATTACGTTACAGAATTCTTTGAATATTTTGTATTGAAATTCCATTCCTAGCAAAATTGAAAACATTTATGTGATGATTTTTAACACATTTTGAATACAAATTTATAAAAAGTGTTATAAAACTTTTTTGTCATACATGAAATATGTTTTACCTGTCAGAAATTTCTTGAGACATATTTTATCGTATTATTTCCATTTTGTTTGACATTTCCAAATCCTTGAATACTGCAAAATGAAATACTGCCATAAAATATTGTTTTCAAAAAAAATTTTCTAATTTCCTTTTATAAAAATTATTTAAAAAATTTGCATTAATAAAAAAATGCAAGTTACATTATTTATTTTCCATTTACAGTACCCAATAAAGTTCTCTGAAAGCTTCTACTGTAGTTGTCTTAGTTCTTCCAATGATTACAATATCCTCTGCAAATGCTATCACTTGTACAGATTTACCAAAAATTGTTTACTGCCTTTGTATACCAGCCTCTAATTGCTTTCTCTAGTGATATATTAAACATACGACATGACAGGAAGTCTCTTTGTTTCAATCCTTTTTCACTATAACAAGTCTTTGATAATATTGATTCAAAGTTCACGCTTCATTTTATTTTGAGTGTCATTCTTGTTAGGTTAACTGATTTTTCAGGAATTCCTACTCCAACATATTGCCTGAAACGATTTTTCTCTAATAGGCTGAAGAAACCTGTTCTAAAATCAGTATAATATAGTAAGTATCTATATTGTATTTTCTGGCCTCAATATTTGTCTAATGCTGTGATTTGATCTGTAATCGATTTGATATTTTTGGAATCTACACTAATGTTTCCCTATTACTCTTCAAATATAAGTAACAAGTTTTTCTACTTGTATGTTTGAGAAGATCGTGTATGATGTTTTTCAGGAGAATAATTCCTGCAGAACAGTTTATTTCCTTTCTTATATATTGCACAATTGGGACCATCTTCCCATTTGTGCAGTATACTAGAATTCACAGCCAATGGGGACTTTTTCTACTAGCAATAATGGTATGTATTTTCTTGATGAGTTTAGGTTAGTTTTTGTTCTGGAGCATGGCCTTAATTTCATCCAGTCTAGTCAAATTGTTATAATTTAATTTATTGCTTTTTCTACTTCATACACAGAAAGTGGTTCTAATTCTTTATTGATGGTGCCCAAGTTATGTCTTTCTTCGTTCCCTCTGAAGTATCATTTCTTACAAAAACCATTTTGAAATGTTCTCTCCATAGTATTTAATTATTATCATTAATAAGTTCTCCATTTTCTAAACTAGCGTGATTTCTGGGACTAAACTCTCCTTTTGAATTATTCACTATATTATGAAACTTTCTTGCTTCTATTTGCTTTTTAAGGTGTTCTATTTCTGTGTATCTTCTCAGTATTTTCTTTTCTGTTGTTTAAATATTTTAATTTTTCTGATTTTTTTAGATTCTTACACTGCATTTCTAGTATGATGTTTTTGCATCATAAATCTATACATACCATTTTTTTCTTTCCTTAGTTATTTCACATTTCTCATCAAGCCAACTTTATTTTTTTTTTTCCATTGCAGATAAAGTTTCCTTAACTGACTTAATTATTATGAATTTAAATTTTCCCTCATCTGTGATTCATATCACTTATAATATATAACACTTATAAATTTCATTATCTGTCTGTGAAACAGCGATTTATAATAAATTGATCAAATTCACCTAAAATAGTTTAACAATTTCTAGGCATAAGAGGATTAAAAAGAATGCAACTTTACATGCATTGCTAAGTTAGAATATTAAGAGAACAAATCTTTCGAACTGAAATAATAATTAATTGTTTTTTATCTGATTTAGTTAATTTTAAATGTAGAATTATTTTTATTTTGTAAAAATCATACCTTTGCTTTCTATGGTTTACTTAATATGTATTCATCATTTGATTAGAAATATTACTAAGTTGTAAATATCGAAAATTTTACTTATAATATTTTTAATAAATTTAGAATTTTTATAAAATAATAAGATCTATAAAAAGAAATCAATTAAAATTCAACGTTATCAAAATACATTTAAATACCATTATTTCCGAAAGGTAAACTGCTTCGCTGTTAAGTTTAAGAAAAATTATTTTTAAAAATCGCACTGAAAGCTTGCTTTAGCATAAATGCTGCAAAAAGTTAAATTGGGAGAGGTATTGCTATGAACTTCATTGTCACAGAATTTTGATATATGCTGTAATAAATGGCATTTCATTTTTAAAAAATCATAAAATGAAAGTATAATTCAAAAATAAATTGTATGTGAGAAATGTTGAAAATATAACTTGTGGTGAGTATTTATATTTACTTACTAAAAGAAAAATTGATATGCATAATATATAGATTTTCTTATAAAGAATATCATAACAGGAAGATACTCTAATTATATCAAAATATAATTTTTTCGAACTTCCTTTTTTCTAACAAATTAACAAGAGTAAACTGCATATTATGTCTGATTCTTCACTATCCAAAGTAGAAAAAATTAGTAAATTTCTACTAAATAAAATCGAAATAATTTAATCTGCCCTGCAGTCTTGTACATTTTCACAGTCTCTTTTTTTTGCACCTTTAATTCCAAAGATGAAAGATGATATTTTAAGATAATTCCAAGTAGAATATTTTTTGTTTTAAATGAACATAATTGCTCCACCACTAAAAATTTTACTTTTAAATATGTATACATTGCAACGTTTCTTTAAAGAATTACAGTTATAGCTAGTCATGTTTAGTAAAAGACAAATAATTCATGAAATTACTAATTATTTTGTGAAGGTTAAGTATTATAAACACAAGAATTACTTTTAATAATTGTTTAATGTACATAATTTAAAAACATTGGGCAATATGTATTTTCTGAAGGAATGACCGGTACAAAATTTAATAAAAAAAGAAAAAAATGAAACAGAATGAAACATATCCTTTAAAATCTGAAATATTGTTTCAAATTTAATATTTTTGTAAAAAAGAGTTTATTTTTAGGAAGAAAGTTACAGTGAAAGGCTGAAACAGCATATTCAGCAAGAAGAAAATCACATCTTATCTGAAAAAAATAATTTGAAATTAGAAAGTCAGCAATTGGAAAGGGAAAGAGATTTGTTAGAAAGAGAAAAGCAACAATTAAGGGATGAGAAAGAGAGATTCAATGAATATAGTATGAAAGTGAAAAGAAGATCTGATGAAATAGAACAAATGGCTATGGTTAGTTTAATGTGTGTTTTCATATTCCAGAATATAAGCTGGTATACTTTATTTATGATCAAATATTTCCTTAGTTTTTACATGTTAACATTACTATTTCAAATTTTTGTCATAGTAAATTATAAATTCACCATTTTGCATTTGTGTTTAATAACTGAAGGTTGTTGTAAGGTATTTGAACTTTGACCACATATAGCCTTTCGGAAGTACTCTTATAGATGAGGGCTGTGTTATAAGTCAAATTCATGTGTTTCTAGGTTGGAAAATTTCAAAATAAAAGTGATATAGAAAGCAGGGGCATAACATGAATCTTCCATAGTTCAACAGTGGGTTAATCATAATATTAGGAATTTCCATTGCAATAAACAGTGTCCTGGTTTTATGTTACAGCAAGTTTTGATGTATTCACAACATAACAACTTACATGTTTAAATTTATTTACCTTTTTATCAGAGTTAAGTATATTAGTATTTAATTGTAATTTTAAAATTATTTTGCCAGTACACAAAAATGATTTTTGCTCAGCTACACTGAAATATCTGCTATGCAATTTAATAAAAAAACGATTTAATCAGAATTTCTCTTAAAAATTATTCGTTAAAAATTATCTAAACTGATATTTCATTAAACAACAATGTATACAATTTTTCTATTGTATATTATACTGTTTTTCTAATTTAAGAAACACTTTTAAATATAACAAATATTTATTATAGTGTATACATCTTAATTGTTTTCAGTGCTGCAAATTCATGGCGAATACACATGCCCATACATTAATATCATCGGGTTGGATTTTATTTAATTTGTCCAATAATTAAATAAAATTCATTCAGATGATATGAATTATCAAGAAAGAGCAATTCTATTATAAATGCTGGTCTACAAACGAGTACTAAAAATTTTAAATATGGAAAGTAGAAAAGATGAATAATCAAGAATAATAATAGAGAAACATTATTACACTAATCAACAGTAAAGAAGGTTAAGCATCATTAACTTACAGAAAATTAAATGAATTGGTAAAATAAAGTAACTAGTTTTGCTATGAGATACAGCTAAAAATGAAAGAGGATCTTCAGCGAGTATCATTGAAAAATGCCATACTAACATAAAACTTTTAGAAAGTTGAATCAATAATTGTTTTAAATAAGAATTTGCATTTTTTAAAGTATATATATGTATAATAGAATTTAATTTTAATATTTAATACTGCTTTAAATGCAAAATGGAATATCTAATATATTTTATCTGTAGAAAAGTAACTAGATGTTAAACAATTTTAATCAATGGCTCAGTTTCAAATCACATCTGTGAGATTCAATTAAATTTTAATAGATTTTAAGAAACCGATAATTTAATATTTTATAAAAGTATGAACATTTGGTAAAAAATTTTTTGATCCAGAATAATTTATATTGAAAATGTTCATTAATACAAATTTTAAATGATTTTTCAAGCTGATAATCTTAAAAAAAAAAAAAAAAAAAAATCATATTTAGTAATTTTCATTTACATTAAATTTGAATAAATAATGAATTATCTTTAATAATTAAATATGTTCATCATTTATAACTTATTGTTTATTAATTAATGATTTATCAATTATTGTTTAAGCTTACAAAATATAATATTATAAAACATAACTTTAGCATCTTGAATTAGGAATACATTCAGTTTTGTCATTTTGTCTTCTTACATACACTTTCCAGAAAAAGTCTGTGTATAAATGCACAGTTAACTTTCTAGAGAGAGTAAAATTGCATTATAGTATCAACATTAATTAATCTTTATATAAAGTATTTTTTTAACAATTCTTTAAATACAAGTGAAAATTTTAGAAAGATAATGCACATTGTTTCAAAGTAATAAGAATAATAATTAAAAATTAGACAAAAAGTTATCAGAAAAAGTTTGCGTACGGTTACAAATTGCAAAGATATTTGGAAATTAATCTTCATTTTTTTTGGCCCCCATGAGCTTGTATGAAATGAAATATTATTGGCTTTTATTTTTTACTCCTTATTAATTTTTATCTCTTGTGGTAATACAATAAATAGAATAAAAAACTATCTTTGATTGTCATGATATATTAGTACTTGCAAACAAGTTAACTTAAAATGGATTCTAAAGGAAAAGACATTGTTCTGGACGAAAGGAAATCATTTTAAGACTTAAGAACAAAGGTAAAATTCTTCAAGCAATTGGCAAGATAATTGGAAGAACTCATTTTTCTATCCAAAGGGTAATAATAATTACAAGTCATTGAAATCTGTTATTTTAAATTCTCGAAGTGGCCATACATCTAAGCCGACTTTAAGAGACAGGAGATAAACCCTGAAATCCGTACATTTAAATCCAAAGATTACTGCATCTCTCATAGTAGTTGAAATTAGATAAAGGTTTAAAAATCTCTTCATGAAGATACAATACGAAAAACTCTGAAAAAAATCTAGTTATAATGGTCATGTAGCTCATAGAAAGCCATATATTTCAACTGTCAATGAGTAAAAAAGTTTAAATTTTGCTACTGAGTATATAAATAAACAGTTTTGGGAAAAAGTAATATTCTCTGATGAAAGCAAGTTTTGTATTTTTGGGATTAAAGAACGTAAACTTGTGTGGAGAAAACAATTTATGGCTTTAAAAAAGCGAGATCTTGTACTTTCAGTTAAACACAGTGGAGGTGATGTAATGATTTGGGGGTGCATGGTTTCAAGTGGAGTTGGTCGATTAGCTTTTATAGACTCCACATTAGATCACATGGGACAATTAAATATATTAAAGGAATATTTGAATCTGAAAGCAGAAGACCTTAGCTATAGTTTTTAGTTTCAACAAGACAATGATCCAAAACACTGCCCACCATGTAAACATCCGGCTGTTGTACAATATCAAAAATCAGTTGCATACTCTTCCACAATCACCAGACTCAAACCTCATCGAACATTTATGAGACTCATTGGAACACATGATTTGGCAATATAACATACAATTGAGAAATATGATGAAAAATGTGATTAGGATGGAATGGAATAATATTTCATCTGCAGAAATTCCCAAGCTAGTTCATTCTATGCCTAAACGATTGTAAGAGGTTCTTAGGCATAAAAGTGTTTCGATTAGATATTAAAGTTTAATTAACAGTCCTTGGAAGCTATTTTTTAAAGACTTTACTCATCCGTACACACATTTTTTCTGACTGCTTTTTGTGTAACTTTTAATTAATATTATTATTACTTTGAAACAATGAGTGTTATCTTTCTAAAATTGTTACTGATATTTAAGGAATTTTACGATATTTAAGAAATACTTTATATAAAAATTGAATTAATATTGACAATATAATGTACTTTTATTCTCTCTAGAATGTTTACTGTGCGTTAGTGCACAGATTTTTTCTGGCAAGTAGTATGTAAGAAGAGAAAATGACAAAGTTGAATGTTTTCCTAGTTCAAAATTAAAATTCAAAAAAAAAAAAAAAAAAAGAAAATAGTTATGTTTTATAATATTACATTTTGAAAGCTTAAACAATAATTGATAAAATGACACTAATATTTGCAATTGGTGTGTTAAAATATTTTTTTCTAGATTTTTATGATTAATCCTGTAAGAGAATCCAAATATTATATACATTAAATTTAAAGAATAAATAAAAATTTAATAACATTTTCTAACTTTCTTTCAGATTTTATTATTAATCTTCATTATTTTAATATTATTAAATTATGCTTAAATTGCTACTAGTTTTGATTGTAAAATTTGTTTTAGTTTGCTACAGAAGAAAAAGAAAGAGCTCGATTAGAACAAGCAGCAACTCTTAAAATAAAGAGCGAACATCAATCCAGAATGCAACAAATTGCTCAACAAATGCAAACTTTGATGGAAAAAGAGCGTCAAATAATTCAGGTTTAGTTCTCTTTTAGGATTTTTTATATGTTTAAAAGTTGAATTAATTAAATATTAAAATAAATCTAAATTATTGTTTAAAGAACGGTTTGCTCCAAACAGTATAAATTTAAAAATTTTAAGAGAGCTGTTTCTGATGTGTGATATGGTGATTTTAATTTCTTATAAGGGAACCAAAAAGTATGAATTTTAAAAAATGCGTTAATTTATACTTGTATATTTCTATTGTAGATGATTTTGTTGTTTATTATACTTTAAAAGGATTTATATAAAACTTGAAGCAATAGCCTTATGTCTTATTTTCTTAAGTTTTGTGATATTTTTTTTTAATTTAATGCATGCTATATTTTTTAATGAGACAATATATTTCTGGATGTTATAAAATTTTCCATATATATGTATTTGCAAAATAATATGTAAGTATAAATTGGGTAGAGAAAAATAATAATAAATTGGGTAGTCATTTTCAATAACTTCTTATATTTGCCAATTCATATTTCATTCAACTACTGATAGGAATTTGTTATGTATAGCAAATTAATATTTAATTTAGTGTTTCATAAATTAGTTCTTTGTTTTTTTAATTAAAGTTTGAAAAATTAACTAAGCTGATATTTTCAATATAACAGGTTCCTGCAAATTTTGAAAGTAAAGAAAATTATAAATAGTCTGGAAGATCAGACTTTATTAAATATCAAATATTAATGTATTTGTATTAAAATCAATGGAAAATTATCCCTCAATAAAAATCATCTCTAATAAATAGACAAATGCTATTTAATACCAATCAAATGAGTGAAAAATACTAAAATTGATAATATTTAATGTTTTATTAGATAGTACATATAAAAAATATTTTTAGAATAAATTACTTAAAAAGGTAAGGCTGAATATTCTTTTATACATTCTTACATTTCAACTTTATTTTGCAGCAAGGGGAAAAAAAAAAAAAAAAAAGAGCAAGATTTGCAGACTTTATTTATTTCATTAGTGGTAATCAACAATATCAAAACTTTTAATACATTGAAAAATTAGTTAAGTCTACATTACAACAAAATTAAAAATAGCTTCTCAGTTAATAAGTTTTCTTCTGTAGAAAACTTGCGTGGATCAAACCTTATTACTTAAAAAAAAAAAAAAAAATATGTGATGTAATCATATGTTATGAATCTATACAAGTGTCCTCCATTACACAATTAAGAAAAAAAAAAAAAAAAACATTCTAAATAGTGATTTTGTATATGCATATATTTTTCTGAAAATGGTTTACTTTAATAAAAAGTTGTGTTATATTTTATAGGAAAAGGAAAAATTAGCTGAAGAAAGATTTGAGTTGGAGAGTAAGAAAAATTCTGTAATGTGTGCAAAATGCAAATTAGCAACTCAACTTCCAATAAATGGTAAATAATAAATTTATAAGTATTCATAATACATTTAAATTGATGATTTTAATTATTTTTTTATTTTTTTTTTTTTTGAAAAACATTATTTTAAAAATTTTATAACATTTATTATTGTATGATAAAATGTAAATATAAACTCCTTCTAAGATGAGCTTATTGACATTTATTATGTACTATAAATTATCGCAAAATTGAAATGTTAAAGTATTTCAAACTGCAATATTTTAATCAATAATAGATTTTTCAGAATTGCAACATATATAATCTAGTATATTTTGGTTTATATAATTTAGTTTATCAGAAAATATTCAATAATTTTAAGAAAAAATATAATTATATTGAGATTGCTAAATATGTATATGAAGTAGTGAAAATTTATGGATAAAATATAGGATTTTTTTTAGTACTTGAAATCTTTGTAATTACATATTTAATTCTTTTTTATAAGATTCAATTATAGCTTTTAATTGTATTGAAATCCCTTATTTACAATAATTTTTGATGAACAATTTTCAAATAATAATACACAATTACCATTAATAGATTTTGAAAATAGAATTTAATGCACAAAAATTAGATTCTTAACGTTACATAAAATTGAACGTTAAGAATTCAATTTTAAAATTGAACCTTAAAATTGAAGAAAACAATGCAAACTTATTTATGATAGAAATGAATAAATCTCTTTAAAAAAATTATATTGTCTTTTGAGATTTCGATCATTCATAGTTAAGCTTCAACCTTTAATTACATTAATTGCATTTTGCTCTGAAATAAAATTGCATGATTATTTATATTTTAAAACAATTTTTTCAGAGATTAAATAGTAAATTTTAATATTGATCACACACATATGGATTACAAATGTATAATCAAATTCAATGGTTAATAAGTTTAATTTTTCATTTAAGAGAAAAAAAAATATTGAGTTACTGAAATTAGGGATGTAGACAAACACAATTCTTATACTTATCACAGCTTTACATGAATTTCCAGAGCATTAGAAAATATTCTATAAAAAGCAGAAATCAGATATTTGTCATTGATGACTTAAAACCATAATACTACACACATGAGTAAAATTATGATAATTTTTGTTTCAACATTTATATACATCTTAAAATTTCTAATATCACTCATTCTTTTAGTACCACCTCCAAATATCACTGCTACATCTATAATGGCATATCCTAATATAAATGGAGTTACAAATCATTTACCACAGACTTTCATTGATCCCAATCTAGTCATATGGCAAATTTCTGCACAAAAAGTAAGTATAACTTATTTTTTAATTAGAAAAACAAATGTATATTAGTAAACTAATTTACTATGACTAATATAAATATTAAATGTTAAAGTAAAGTATTCAAGAAATGAAGTTTTTATACTTATTTTTATTATTTAAACTGTTTAACTGTGAAATACTTTCTTTAAATTATTGGTATATAACGAACCTAATTGTTATTATGGATAACAAATGTATAAAGAAATTTTTTTTATAAATAAGTTTCTTTTTTGTTTCCTTATATTTATTAACCAAATGAACAATATGTATGATATTTTGTTTAAAAATACCCAAATTATTAACTAAAGCTAACTTGTTTTCATTAATGTATATATAACCTCTATTACTTTTATTAGGACCATGCATTCTTGGAAGAAGAGTTATCTTATTTAAGGTCTATAAAAGAATCCAGTAAAAAGCAATACTAAAATATGATACTCAAGTGAGAAAACTGATGAACTAGTCATGTAAATCTTGTCAAATATTTATAGAAAATATTTTACTTTAAAATATTTTCCCTGTTGTATAAATTATTTAAATATTTATTTGTTATTCAATCTTTTTGCAGTCAGCATCAAGGTGATAAGAATAAAACAGCTAAAATTGAAAGTTTGCACAAAATGTTTAATATAACATAAAACAGTTTTCATACTGTAAAAACAAAATCCTTATTTTAGTAGGAGGGGGAATTGTTATTTTAAGTTTTACAATTTCTACATTATTTAATTTATTAACTTTCTATTTATATCAGCTTCAAATTTAAATAAAAAATAAGAAGCTCAAATTAACACAATCAAAACAATATAGTGTAATATTTAACTTATTTTAAAATGAACCCTATTAAAAAGATTAATTAAATACAAGATTTAAGAATTTAAAAGAAAACAAAATCGCAAACATAAAAATTACAGACATATATGTAAACATTTTAATAAGAAAAATTTAAATTGTAGATTATTTGTTGTAACTTATGAAAATAACAATACAAATTTTAAGAAAATAAGGAATTGCCTACAATTTTTTTAGACAGATTTTAAATTTGATGCTATAAAATTGCTTTCTTTGTAAAAAATTAAAATTAAATTTACTTCATTTCATTTTCAAGACAACATGATAGTCTTAAACAATTTCCTTTTTGGTATAATTTATAATTTGAATTGAAACGATATTTAGAGCACTTTATCTTATTTTTTTCCAAAATTCATGATTTTATTTTTCTGCAGTGACAATTCATGTTTTGACATTCATTATTGAAAATAAGAACAAATAATTTTCATAATTTTTAGTCGATAATTTTTTAATATCTTAATAATTTTAAACTAAAAAATTTAAAATTAATTTTCTCTGTAACCAATGAAAATAATAAATTTTAATTTGCAATAAAACCATTTCAATACACTAAAAATTTAATTCTTTAACAAATTGTATAAATATTGAAAATAAATAATCAATATGGTATTATTTAACTATAAAAGAGAGATGAAATAATTTACAATTTAACCTTAATGGCAATAATATAAAATCTGATAAGGATGTAATGTAATTTAAAAATTCATGCATTGGTAAATGTGACAGTAGGAGAATCATGATTCCTTTTCTCATTATATACAAAACAAAAAAGTTTCAGTAATAAAGCAAAGCTTGTTTTTCCATCTTAAACAAATACAGTATATACAAAACAAAAATAAAAATTCTTTAGGGATAAATAATATAAATGTAATATTATCTGACATAGTTTTTTCCATTGCAAAGTTCAAAATTATGAATGAAAACATACATTGCTCAAATAATACTGTTTTGCTAAAAATTGTAAGCACTAGAAAATATTTTGAAAAAAAGAGAAAAATGTTCACAGTTTAATTGAAAAAAATACCGCATTAAATATTTTATAAAAATATATTTGATGTAAAGAGACTAAAAATAATTAGTATGTTTTAAGCAAGTATATTTTACTTCCTATTTGATTTTTTCAAAATTCAAAGAAAGATGCATATTTTAAATATAAAATATATGAAGTTTATTGTGAATCACAACTTCAAAAATATTAATACAAAATTGTTGTAATAAAATGACTTCTAATTAAAATACATAAAATAGTAGGTGTTAAAAATACATTCTGAATTAAGTAAATGTAGCACCACAATTTGAACAACGCCTTTGTTTCATAGCCAAGCAACAGCAAATCCCAATTGGAAAACACACAATAGCAAGGCAAATTGCACAACATGGATAAGAATCTTGAAGAACACCCATCTGAAAAATATAAACCATATTTTAAAATAGCCTAATGATTTTTTGTTTTGTTTAAAAAAGATTTACTAACTAACCAAGTACTTTTGGAAGATTATGAAAAGGTTGATAATATACTAAAAATCATAATAAAGATAAGATATAATTGTGGTTATTTAAAAAGACAGAAAAAATGGACTTGTTAATATGTAATAAAATTTTTATGTAATTTATTCTAATACATTATAATATGACATTTACTGTTGAATTTACAGAAAATTAAAATCGAAAAAGAAGCCAAAGTTAAAATATAAAGAGTTTAATAACATTTTACTTCAATTTTAAGAAGTCGTAATAAATTGTTGAGTAAGAACTTCAAGTTTCTTTAATACTAAACAGTTTAAAACTAGCTTTTCTGAACATATTAACACAAATTAACACTAGATTTAAGAAGTCCAAATTTCTTTTCTTTTATATTCCAATTATTGAACAATTTCATATACAAGAAATCTTGACTTATAAAAGAATATATAATTAAACAAAACTCTGTGGTAAGATAGCCCATCAAGGGGCCAGTGCTTACCGTGCCCATATCTGTTTTCGTTACCGATGGCTCTGGAGTGCAAAGCATATGTCCTGGTTAGATGGTAAATCTAACATGAAACCCCCAGTATTTAGTTCCCAAACCTGTTCGGTATTTAGTTTCATCGACCCACTGAAAGGATGAAAATTAAAGTATATCCCGAATAGCAAGATATTAAACTAATTTTTGAACAGCTATTTTTCCTACTTATTTATAAGTGGAAAATCACGAGTCTTATCTGCCGAACACTACCCGCAGATCTAGGCTCACATAAATAACAAAAAGCAGGTTCATCTAAATAAAAATTCTTGACTATCATCCATCTAAATAAAAATTCTTGACATCTCAAGAAATATTATATACATTCACAAGTATGATGTGTATTTCCTTCAAACATAAGTTGATCTATTAAAATTGTTTAATCAATTCAAAATGTGCTTATATTATACTCAATTAGAATACACTCTTTGCATGATATGTTCTATATCAGGGGTGGCCAAGCTTTTGGGATCCTGGGTCTACTCCACATTTAAAAAATCGAAGTCGGTCTACCAAAGGCAGAGCTAAATTAACGTACATATTTATTTTCGGTAACAAGAAAATATGGAAAATTTATGTAATTTTTCTAAAAAAAACTTAATATTAATATTTACAAAATAAAAATTTACTGATAATCAAAGTATCCAAATATCAAAAACTGACCATCCTATTCACTTCATTTAGTTGAAATTTGGCACTGTATATCTGCGACAAGTTTATCATATTATGGCTGGTATGAGCTTATTGCAATGCATAAACACAAAATTATATGTTCATCTGTTAAATGCGACCAATATTTGTTTTTTGTTCATGGTTGAAAAAGCAGATGCGCAAAAATACCTCGATCCAAAATATGATTTCAAATACAAAATCAATTTGTAAATATTTGGAAACATTTCCTCAGAAATTAATTTCCAAAAATCAGTATCACTAAATATGCTCTGGATTTAAGAAGTATATTGCATTTTAATTTAATGATTTTTTCCTCGACCGTGACTGATGTGATACTTATTAAATGTCCTATTTTTTCAGATACTCCATAAATGTTGACATTTTCATTAAATGAAAATATCATAAAATTGAGTATTTCTTTCAACCTAATTTAGTCAGCGAATCTTCTTTCAAATTATTCAAACAAAACAAGTAAGTATTAAGTAAAATCTTCGAAGTCTCGCCTTGGATTATGGATGCACTCTTCTTCCATGTTTTTGAAGTTTCTTAATTGAGATGCATACCTTTCTATAGTTTTTTTTTTAATATTTTAATCGCGCTCATCATGTCCGTTTTAGGTTCAAAATTGTTAACCTTTAATCATAAATCTTTGCACAGTTTGCTTTTTGGTTTTAAAGCGTAGACTCTAATAAACTTTTACTTTAAATAATTCATTGATTCTATGTCATAAGTCATAAATTAAATTGTTAATATCCGAGGTCATTATCGGGATGGTCACGTGGACTACGTAAAATGTCTTCGCGGTCTACCAATCGACCGCGGTCGACGTCTTGGCCACCAATGATCTATATTATAACATCAAAAAAATTTCGATCATATAAATTGTGACAATGGACAGAAATTTTGCTTAGTTTCTTGCTTTTTGCTAAATCCTAAATAAGGTTTGATTAATTGTGAATTTTGGCAAGTAAACAACAATTACAAAATTTTTCTTGAAAAAAATACAGCTAACATAGTTTTTCTTTGAAAAAGTATAATTATTAATAATTAAGTAAAGTATCATGAATAAGTATAATTAATTAAAGTATCATGAATCATTCATTTTATGTTACTCCTGACTTTAAGTGTTTGCTTTTCAACATTCTAACTAGTAATTCTGGTTTTTTAAAAATTTGAGTGAAAATATAAAATTAAATTTATTTTTAATAGGTTATTGCAGATTACTAAATTCCAACAAAGAAATGATAATTCCATGTAACTATTCTGATATATGACATGTAAAATATAGAGATCTTTTTTAGTCTTCATGTTCAGTACTAATTAGTTTGTAATCAGATGGAGGCATGTAAAAAAATTTCAAATAATGGACATGCAGCACTTTTTGCTTTTTTCTTATAGATTTAACATGGTCATAAGTTTTTAGATTTCTTTTTATAGCATTATACAAAGTAGCACAAGTCATATCATCCAGATTCATAATAAGTTGCAGTTTTTTTTTCATTGATTCAAGAATGTTATATTATATTTCAAAATAGTGTGTATTAAAATTTTATATACAAATTATAAATTTTTCTATTTAAGTCATTTAAATCACAGTTATTGAAATAACTATTTTCTTCCTTTAAAAAAAAAAATCTTTTATGCAATTAATTGTTGATATATGATTCAAATCATCACTGTGTTTTTTTTAATTACTAGTATATCTCTTTCATTATAATTTATAAGTTTTGCAATTATAGTGTCTACTTAATTTTGGGTTTTTGTTTTCTTTTGGAAGTAATGTGCTATTTGTATAGAAAATTTTAATAACTATATTCATTTTAACTCTATCAATTGATATGTAAAAAATATTTTTATTTTGTAATTTAAGTTTAGTAAACTACAAAAGCAATACATTTACAATTACAAAATAGAGAGAATAAAGTATAATTAGCAAGTAACTAAAAAAAATTGATTTTATTCATTTAATTAGAAATTAATGATGAAAAAGAAGGAATAGTCAGTTAAAATTAATTCCATTATTTAACTATTTTTAAGAAAAAAAATTATGTAATATAAAAATTATAAATATACATTATAAAATGAATAAATTTGAGGAATTTTCAATGCAAACAACTTTTAACATAAAATAGTGATTGTCTGTCCCGTAAAATATAATTATAAATTGTCTTTATTTAATACTGTCTTGCCCAGACAGTATTAAAACCATTAACTTTATTCATAAATGTGCACTTATCATATTTAGGTGGATTATTAGTAGTGACTTTATAATTAATATAATAAACTCAATACATAGTTGGTATATATATTTTAAATAGTTTAGCAATTATATGATAGATTAATTATAAAAAATTAAGTTATTTTAAATTAATAAAATAAAATTATTTCTTCAGAAAACATACAAAATTAAATTTTAATATTTTTAGGAAGCAAGATTTCATTTCAATAATCATTTTTTTAATAAAATTTATGATCATGTTTGCATTTTTAAAAAATATTTTAACTTTGGTATGAAAATATAAAATTGTCTTTAAGATATTCACTTCTAATTATTAAATTTTTTTAAAGTAGAAAACATGTTCATAGAAAAGTAAAATTAATATATTAAAAATACATGTATTAGTTTGATATTTTAATAACACTAGCATGTGATAACAAAAATTTTAATAAATATATTAACATCACAGCTGGAAAAAGTTTTCTACCTAGATCTGGTCACATAAGCAGGGCAATCTTAACACAAAAAATAAAACACATTTATTTGTTAAATAACCTAAAACAGAGACATACTTTTATGGGATCCCTGATTGTAACATAAATTTTATATTTCCTTATTTAGATTTTTTTTTAGCAAATACGTTTAAAAAATTTATTTCATATAATATATATATATATATAATTAGATAAATCAAATTAAACCTAAATTAAGGCATAAACTTACATTTTTTTATTAGTGTGTAAAAAATATAATTTATAAGAAAAACAACATAACTTACTCGACATGCTGGACAACCACCCACAATTATAGTTGTATTTGCTGGAACTGTAATTGCCCCATAAGTAGGAATTGCAGACTGAGAACTTATTGCTGGACCATGAGGGGAGGTAGTTATAGGATAATATTGAGCTGGAACTGTACTATACCCAGGTGGATAAACCACTGTAGATTCTGTAGAAGCACAGTGATTATTTGATATAACGTTTAAAAATTAATTTTAATAACTGAATATAAACAGAATTTCATATATATATATATATTTACAAAACTGAGCTATGAAAAATATTTTCAATTTTGTTTGAATATTAATACATTTTTTAATAGAATGCATTGAATTTCATAGGTAAACTTTTACTGTTTAGTAAACATTTATACATTTTAAACGTTATGTCAAGAAATCACTGTGTACGCAACTTCTAGTGAAGAATCATTTTGAAAACATGCAGATGATATATAAATATGAAATCTATTTTAAAATTTACTAATGTCAAATGGAACATAACTTACACTAAATAAAATTGTTCATTGTTCTGCAACTATTTTTTTTAAAAAAAAAAAAAAAAAAAAATAGAAAGAACATATACCTTCAGAAAGGTAAGTATGATGTTAAAAAAAATGGTGCATATCAATTATGGTTTAATTGCTTCTCAAAATATTTTTGGACAATATTTTAGAATTATTAATAAATTATTTTATTGTAAATAATTAATTTTGTTATTTGATTTTATAAATATTAATACAACACAAAAAAAAATAATTTTTCTTTTGTTAAAGTATTAGTCAATTACGATAGCAACTTTTGTTCAGTAATCTCTTATCAAATATAACTTACTAATATCATTTTATATTAGTAATATTGCTTGCATTTATTTCTAAGTTAAAAATTTCATTATTTTTCATAATAAAAATTTAAATAAAATAAAAATGAGTTTTTAACTCTGAAAAACAGAAAAATAAATTTTAGAATGAATTTCTTAAACTATTGTAAATATTATAAATTAAAAATGAAAACATATTTTAGAAGTGAAAAGAGAAATGACTTTAAGAATGACAATATTATTGCAACTGTGAATAATGATTAATAAGAGAAACTTTAAAGATTTATATCAATGAGCACAGTGTAATTTCAAAAAAATATCTTAAAAAAATGTGTTATAAAATATTTTACTGATTTATATAACAAAAAAGTATTTTTATTAGCCTATCTGAAACATATACATGAATATTTCAATATCCCCTTAATATATTATATAAATTATCTAAGATGCATTTCGGTAGTAATCTCAATAATAACTCAAAAAAATAGTTACTTCTGCTTTAATTTCAGAAGGAAAAAAAAAAGGATCTAAATTCAAATTGTACTTTTATATCTATTCTTACTAAACAGCTTAAACAATGAATTAAAAAAAAAAACATTTTTTTAAGATGCCTTATTTTAATATTTATAGAATACAAAATGCACCTGTTATTTGAAATAATATTATTAATAGACGTATATTTTTGTACGCTACATTATCAAAGCCATATTAAAAAAATCGTAAGAAATTACTGTAGACAATAGATTACTTCCAAATCAACATTCTAATTGAGGATTTTAATATTTAAACCTAATATGTGCGACCACCACAGATGAGAGTAAAGTTTCTTTTTCAGATTTTTTTTCATATAGATATGCATCAAATTCTATTAAAATGAATGAACAGTCCCATTATTATTTTTGAACCTGAAAATATTTAGACACAGCACTATTCTCTAACTGAAAATAGAAAAATATTTTGTCTTTATTTTAAGAATTGAATTTAAACATTTGAAGACTTTTTAGAAATTAATATACTGCTTCATTAGATATGTTGACTGAAATAACTAAATAAATTATTCCTGAAATGTAGCTTATAAATGTCATTGTTAAATTGAGTTTTGAAAGGTTACAGAGAGAAATAAAATTATAGATATTTATTGAAAAAATATGTGACAAATTATTAAAAAACTTAGTGAGTTTTGTATTATTTAATGTAGAAAAATCCTTATCTGAATAAAATAATCTTATATTGGTTTCATTAAATAAGTAAAATTTTAAAACATCCTAATGTCAAAATAAATAAAAATATTACAGATATAGAAAATTTTAAAATGCCTTAAATTTTATAAAGGCATATATAAGTTAAGCCCTCTTACACAATTTTAATTGGGAAAATAAATAAATAGTAAGTGAGCAACTTCCAAAATGAATACCTTTTAATTATTATATACAAATTTAGTGCCTATTAGGCTGTCATCCTAACATGAAAACCCCCCGTGTTTGATTCCCAAGCATGCTTGGTCCCCAATTTCATCAACTCACTGAAGGGATGAAAAATTGAGTCACCTTTGTCCAGCCCAAAGATAAATCTGGGACTTGTGCCTTGGTTGGTTGGGTTTTATGGCGCAAGGTCCAAAAAGGACAAGCTGCGCCAAGGGACCTGTGCCTTGAGAGCATGAAGTGCTACTACTACACCATTGGGTTTCCATGAATATGTCTACTACTTATAAAAAGTCCTATGAAGCAAAAATGCCTTAAAAACAGCCTTAACTCTTAGGCTATCTATTAAGCAATACCACTACTTTATTTCATATAAAATGAAAAAATATAGCATAAAGAATTAAATTTTTTACCCACACTATTTTTAATTCTTAATACCAAGAAAGTCAAGATCTAGTTAAAAATTGAATTTCAATAATTTTTGAGAAAATGCTAAGTTTAACTTCTATTAAATTTTAGAAAATTTATCACCTGGCTACATTTTGACACAAAGGACTTAAACAGATTTGCAGCATAAAATTGTTAAATTAGTAAATGATTAGTCTCTGCTAATTTTTAAGAAATATTAATTTAAAACTATGCTTGATAAAATTACATTCTTTAGAACTATCAAGTGTAAGATGCAAATAAAACTTTTTCCTAGAATGATTGAGTTTGTTTTTCAAAGGTCATTTATTGCACATGAAGGTGAATCATTATACCATCCACACCTCAGATAGAGGAATCAAACCTAAAAATTGTTGAATTGAAGGTCAGAGTGCTAACAATCCAGCTGCTTTGGTTTGGTTTCTTTACTTAAAAGCCAATTATTTTTTAACTGAAAAGTCAGAAAAAAGGCAGTTTTTGCACATGAGGAATAACAACTACAATATCCATGCCTGATAAGAGAACCAAACCTACAGATTATTGAACTGAAATCCTGAGTGATAACTGATGTTAGTTTTGTTATTTTTACTAAAAGTGAATAAAAAAAAAAACTTCAATTTTTTAATTGAAGAAGTTAGAAATGGAAAGAACTCAAATTATTAATATTATCAGAATTTGTAATATTTAGTGATATGTCATATTTTATATATATATATATATATATATATATATATATATATATGGTAATTTTTTTTAATAATATCTTTAGAAAGGTAAAATTGTCATTAAATATTATTTTAATTTGATAAAACTTTTGTTAAAATTTGCATATAAAGGCAGCATCTATATAAAATTTGGATACTATACAGAAACAAATTACTATAAAAAAATAAACTATCAAACAAATGACTTTGTTAGCGTGTCTTTTTATGATTAAAATATCATGGTTTTGTATCGCATATACAATTATAGATTACACATAGCAATGCCTCACTGTGCAGTGATGACATGAATGAATGTTTAAATTATGATAAAATATATATATATAAACTAATGCTGTTTGAGTTAATTAAATTGAAGAATTTTATTAATATAATTATCAAAAATACTAATTTTGTGACCAAAAGAATGTGCAGAGAAAGGGATTTATTTTTAAGTATTTTGAAAAATCAATTCCAAAATTGTTGTTTGCTTTATTAACAATTTTGATTGAGTATTACCAATATAAATAGTAATAATTCAATTTTCGCTTCAAAAGCTGCATTTTTTCTTTTTCCATAACAAAAACTGTTTTATTCTCTTTTCTAACTTTAAAATGATAAGAGTAAACTTTTAATCTGAAAAAAACTTGTAATTTTTGCACAGTTTTCAAAATATAAAACATTTTTACTAAAATATTTTCAAATTTTAT
Organism: Latrodectus geometricus; assembly: GCA_026290005.1. NCBI lineage: Eukaryota > Metazoa > Arthropoda > Arachnida > Araneae > Theridiidae > Latrodectus > Latrodectus geometricus. The sequence continues at coordinate 531,527 of JAPDSC010136600.1, forward strand.
AAATAGACCATTCTTTCTTATATTACAAAACTTAAAAAGGAAATCCTGTTTCGATTATAAAAATATTATCCCTCTCAAGTACTTCAAAAATTAACAAAACAAATTCCTTCTTTTAAGGAAAATAATAACTGGAAAAAACTTCAAATATTTATGTTCATAAAATATCCAATGTATAATAATTAAAATCAAGCATAATGATGATTTTAATTGAGAAAACTATGACCAATCAACAGTTTTTAAAAGTATATTAGATGGTAAAACATTGAATTTTCTAAATGTAAATTAACAGTATGAAGGCAACAGTTAAATTTATTGGATTTTCTCTGAATTCTTAAATTTTGGAAGGACTTACTTATAATCAACTATTTCATCTATTGAAAGAATGGAAAATTAAAATAGAAGCATTCATAAATGCAACATTTATCAAACATTATTTTATTAAATCTTAAACCAATTATAACCAATTATTATTTAGGTATAAAATCGGACCTGGCATATATTTTTAGGCTAACACAAGCCTATTATATGTTACCATGTTATCATAAACAGTAAAAGAAAAAGAAACATTTTGATTGAAGCATTTTATTAATACTGATATATTATGGGATTTGTCAGCAAAAATTCTCATTGATTGTTAGAAATAAAAGATTATTTTTCAAGTTTTGGAAAACCATAACATTTATAGAAATTGTAACAATAGATTGAATGGATAAAATAACATAAATGATCATGATAAAACATTATGGTATCCACTTATGGATACCATATGGTATCCACAATATCTTGTCTTGTAACTATGGACATCTTGTGTCACAGAAATTTTTAACACATGTGATAGAAACTGTATACAGATTAATAAATAATTTAAAAAGAAGCTTTCAGGCTGATGAAAATGTTTAGTTTACATATTTCCAAATAAGAAGCTCTTTACATAGGTCATTATAAATAATTAATATTATTTTGTAAACATTTTAATTGTAATATATTCCTTAATTTAAATGGTATATAATTTTTCATAAAAAATAAGACTAATTTAATGAAACTAAATCACAGTATTCAAATGTGTGTGTGTGTGTATATAAATTTCAGCAATTTTGTATGTATTCAATATAGATAAAATTAAATACTACTTTAATAATATCATCTTTAAAAGCATTACAAGTTCTCTATACTTCACAGATTTTCAAAACAAAGTCAGATATTTTGATCACATAAATATTTACATATGCACAGAAGATATAGAACACTTAGAGTTTAAATTAAAACTTTAAATTTCATTTACAGAAAATTGTAGGAATACATTTTTTAAATTTTCTTATACACTTATTAAAAAATGCATTAAATAAAGAAATTTGATAAATATAACAAAAGGAATTTAAGTAAATTTTTATTCTGACTCAGCGAGAAAACGATTAGGATAAAATCGCAACCCTTCAATAGAATCATCTCTACATACTATTCCTTCTCTTTCAAGGTATAATAACCTTTCTTTTGCAATGACAACTGTAGCCTTACTAAGAATAGAAAGTTCATCAGCAGTTAAAGAACCTTTTTCATTTAGAATATCAACAACTTTAAGAGCTTCTGAAGCAGTATCATATGATTCAAGCCTTAAAACCAACACTCCACTCTCAAACTGGTGGAGTTTTATTGGCAAATTCAGTTTATCTAACATCAAACAAGCATTCAGTAAGTCTTCAGGGGATATTAATTCAACTCCTCTAGCCCTGTTGACTCTGCAATAAACTTCAGTTAAAGATAAAATACCACCAGCTTCTTTCAAAGGTTTCATTAAAGCTTCTGATAATTGCTTGGCCAATTCTGTATGAAATGCACTTCCAGAACCAAATTCTTCTTTGGTCACAGGGTCACTAATACCCAGACTTAATAAATGAGATTTAAACTGAACAGTTTCATCTTCTGTAATATCGCCTTGTTTCTCTTTTAACTTTTGAGAAACTACTTTTGATAGGTTAACCATTTCTTTAGCCATTTTCATTAATGCTTTAAGATCTTCAAATGCTTCTGATATTGTTTCTCCAGTTGCTTCATTACGATCTCGAATCTGCCGCTCTATACCAACAATACCAGCACGATATTGTTTTCCTTTTGGATAATTTGCTGATAAATCTTCCCAAGCTTTTTTTGTTAGTGCTTCAGATAGTGTATTAAAGAATTCTTTATCCCCACCAGATCTGAATGAAAACTTCACATAATTATAGGGACTATATTTCACAGGACCAGGTTTCTTATCTTCTTCCAATATTGCACTGAGATGGGCAATAATTTTGGCACTTTTAGTCCAGGTAGCACTTTCTTTTTCAACTAAAACAATATGAGACAAATTTAGACTCATATCAGTATTTGGATTAATATCATCTTTCCATCTAATGCGATGGCTGGTCAGAGTCAAAACACCTGATTCATAAACTGTTTTCTTGTTACCATCATATATTTTTACACCAACCTGTTGATGAATTTCAGCTTCACCAGGTTGTATGTTGTTTTCCCACCACTGAAAACGATCCATGATGATATTTTTCAAATTTAGTTTTATAAATTAGTTACTTATTTTATGTAATATCACCAAGTCACACAATTAGTTTGTAACTTAATATAATGAACATTCCTTACCAGGAGGGGAATAAGGTGGAGGTTTTTCATAAGGATCCATTTCAAATCTATAACTTGATTATGATATTCAGAAAATCTGAAAAGAAAAAAACCTATGAATATTTTGAATACCTAAAAGCATATAGAAAATATAATGTAAATAGAATTTTTATATTTTACCTATTTAAATTAGAAACAATTAAGCATTAAAAATAATTTTTGTGAAGATACTTTTAACTGCTACATGGTTGCAAACCTTAGTAATGTTTGAAAATTAAAGTTGTGTAAGTTAAAAAATAAAGTTAGTTAATAAAATAATTTCTTTCACAAACAGATATATAAATTTTATTTTTAATCAGGGAATTTTATCATAAATCCTTTTGTTATTTCAATTGTGATAATTGACATCTTGAAACATTAATCAAAATTACATGCATTTCCGCCCCCCTTAACTTCTATCAAGTGCAAAAAATGAATCTTGGTATAGAATTTCCTTATTATAGAAGGATAAATGAATCTGAAGACAAAATAAAAGCACCGAATGGAATAATCTTTGAATAACAATCTAATAGCATTGAAATATCTCAAGATTCAATAAATTTTGTCTATCATAAAAAAAAGTTTAGATGATTGGGTGCTATTAATCATATCTAGAGTCCATCAAGTTATTTAAATAAGTATATTAATTTTAAACATTATCCATAATCAACTATAAAAGAAAATTACCGAAAATTGCTTCATAAGATATTAACAAATGTTTATTATGATTCTGAACCACTACAAACAGTCATGTCCAATATGAGACTCACACCCATGAACTTTTGTTTTCAAGAGGCAGTTTCTAAGAACTATTTCACTACTAGAGCTTATAAAAAATATCAACTCTATAAAGATGACATGAAATACACAAAACTGAGTAGAATAAGGTGGTCTGGTCAACTTTTGAGAAGTGTCAAGAGAGCAGTTTTTAAGATTTTTAATTTAACTCCTTTTTGTGGAAGACCTAAGAAAAGATAAGACAGCCTGAAGATGATGTTGCTAAACTACAAATATGAAATTGGAGTTCCATTACTGGGAACTGAGAGGAATGGAAAGACTTCTGAAGTTCAGGACCTACAATGGCTGTCAGATCAATGTTGTTGACAACAAGAAAAAGTGAAATAAAAATATTTTGTTTTATTTTATTTAATAAAATTGAATTTCTTTTTGGTAAAAAATGCACATATGAAAAAAGCATTGAGTGAAATAAAATAAGGCTAGTTTCTAACAATTTTCCATTTTTAAACAAAGGCAGATGAGTATAACTTAAAAAATGTTTTGAATGTCATTTTCTCAAGACTGTCAATAACATTTTAAACTTGGCATGAAAGCTAATTTGGCACATTAATTAAATAAACATGCACTAATAAATAGAAAATAAGTATTCTAACACATGTATATAATCATACTTAACTTTAGATACATACTTAAAATAATCATACTTCTCATATAAGAAGTAAAGACACTGGTACAATTCACCAATTGATACTTTTCAAGTTTTAGTAACAATATAATAAAAAATGTTTTACATTGATGAAGATCATATTGTTTATTGAGTATTTGGTATGTATATTTGTTAAATTCCATCAGTTTAATTGCAACAGTAGAAATTTACTAAGCATTGCCTGCTAAGTTTAACAAAATACTGTACAACAATAGTTTTTGTTTTGAACAAAAAATTTAGTTTGAAAGATTTAAATCTGACATATATAAACCACTACAAATGTTCATACTCAAGAAAGTCAAATTCGTGAAATCATGATGTAAACTCTGATGGTCAGTTAAAGAATGTTGGTTAACTGTCACACTGTCAATTTTTATTATTAACTTATTTCAATTTTTATTATTCACTTATTTCTGATTGGCAATAATTCTTAATAATAATCTTTTTTGCAGAGCAAAATTTTCATATTTTGGGCATTACATAAAAATGTAATAAAGGAAGTAAAAAATAATCAGAGCCCTTTATACTTATAATAGCAACTTTTTTCACAGGCACAAAATATGACAATTTGTATATAACTTAGTGTATTGAATTCAAATTTTAACAAATGAATTTTGGTTCTTAGAACAACGGCACCTTTCTGCTCTCATGACTAGTTTTTTGTAGAATAAATTCAGCTCTTTCCATTAATTTATAAGAAATGAGACTTAAAAAAGGACTATTCTACACTACACTCTGTGGCATGATAGCTCATCAAAGAGCCAAAGCTGATGGTGGCCATATCTGTTTTCTTGACTAAGGGCTCTGGAGTGTGAAGAATATGTTTCAATTAAGTGATCAGCCTAACATGCAATTCCCAGTGTTTAGTTTGCTTGGAAAAGCATGCTTGGAATTCAGTTTTATTGGCCCACTGAAAGGATGAAAGGCTTATTTAGCTTTTCCTTTCCCAGCCTGAGGATAGAACTTTAGACCTGTACATTGGAAGCATAAAACACTAGCACTACCTCACCAAGCTTTGCTCCAATCTACACACAAAACATTTTTTTCAGGTTTAATCCATATAACTAGGGCAAAAGAGCATTTGATTTGCAGAATCTTTTTTGTTATAATTGGAATTTCCATTTAACATACCTAATAATAATAATTTAACAAAAACTTCTTCATTCTGAATTTGAGTAATAATATAATAAATGTTAATTAATATATAATGCTCATACAATACAGCTCACAAGCAAATTTTCTTCAAATGACCATATATTGTATAATTTCTAAAATATTCAGTCTAATTAATGAGTACACTGTAATTTTCATTAACAGTGTCCCCTTATACTGTGGATGCTTCTCAACAATAGACATTAATATTAATGTTGAAATTTCCAGGCATTTACATACTAAACCTTTTAAGTTGTGATATCAGCAATAACTATAATCATTTTGTCTAAAATAAATTTTATAAGCAGTTTGACAAATATTCATTGCCTTAGAAAAAGACAAGGCACAAGGCATTCCCCACTTTCAGCACTTTACATCACAAAAATCAAAATGTGGAGAAAATTATAAAGCAAAATTAGGGGGGGGGGACTTGCTCAAGGCCACAAGTTTGTACAATTTGTTCATTGCTTTAAAAAAATAAACAACAAACTTTGATAGCTAACTATAAAACTCATTAGCAGTTACAGCACAGGAGAATAAATTACTACACAAAGACTACAATTTTTAAACAAGATTTTTCATGTGGTAATTTTTATACAAGCTACATAAAAATCAGTCTTTTTATCTTGATACTACAGTCCAACTTTTGTATTTATTTAAAATTGTTTTTTTGGTTTTAATTTCACTTTATTATTTTCCTGCAAAGCATAGACTTTTCACTGCTCTCATATAATCATGTTTCTTTATAACATTCTATTATTCTTCAAATTTCATTTGAATATTAAATAATTCAACAAGATTAATAGTCCTCTATTAAAAGTAAAGTGATGATAAATTTTATAATACCAATAAATTTAAAGACTATTACTATTTTTTTAAAATATAGTACTGCAGCTGTAGTTATTACATTTGGTGAGGATTTTTTGATATTTCTTTGCATGGATTTTTCATAAATCTAGACTTTGTATATTTAAACAGGGAGAAAAACTAAATTAGTTTACTTGTACTTAGAACAAAATTTTGTTCAATAAGAAAATTCTAATATTTTCAAATTATATTTATTAAAATTATCTTAAAAAATATCCAAACAGTAGAAAAATTCTGATAATCAATAATTTAATAAACAAAATCTGTACACAGGTTTTAACACTTAGCAAATTATTAATCTTAGTTCATTTAGTTTCCATAAAAAATAAACATTTAATGCAGGACATTAAATATTTGATAGGAAATTAATGCCAGATGATAGAAAATTACAATAAGATTATTTATCTAATCAAATAAAAAAATATTAAAATTTTATAAATATTATTTAGCTGTTTACAATAAGAAAGCGTATATAAAGAAACAGACAGATAATTTAAACTTTTTTCTTTAATAGAGTGAAAAAAATCATAATTAATTTAAGGTATAATAAAAAGTTATTTGCACAAATTAGTCAAAAGAATAGTTTTTGTAATATAAATACATAAACATATAAACACATTATTTAAATTTTGATATTTAGATGTCTATTATAAAAGGAAGCGTAGATCTAAAATTTATGAAGATTTATTGTTACAGAAATACAAGGTAAAATTGTAAATTAAAAGTTTAAATATAAACATAAAAATATTCAAAATTGAGCTGAAAACTACTTTTTAAACATATTTTAAAATATTTATTGAGTATTTCATTCAAAGTACATTCCATATTAATTTGCTTTATACGCTTGTTGCATATTTAAAATTTTATAATGTTAAAATCTTACTGAAATTCAAAGTTTAAAGAATAATTGTCAATTTTTAACACATTTAGTAAAGATAATCACAAGCTACCAAACCTTATGTTAGAACATCAGAACAAAAACAATAAAAAATAACACAAGAAAAATTTTAACCACAAACGAATAATTTAATTCGTATTAAAACCACATAGCAACAAATTCTCACAAAAAATATATAACCGGCTATTTTACATGTACAACACATACAAAACTGAAATTTTTGGAACAAACCTAATACATGAACTTAAGAAAATAAAGGACTTTTTAGATTCACAACATTTTCAAGTGGTTTATTATCAGCAATTCTAGTAGTACCTGAATTAAGTAATAAGCAAATATGTGGAAGGTAAATATATCGGGGTGAGGTAAAGATCCACAAGTTACGTCACATGAATGTGACAAAGCTAATGTGCTTGCTTCCGTCACTAATATTCTTCTAGTTTTGATATTAGCCAGGAAAAAATAAGTCTTTTAAGCTAATAAATAAATAAATGTTTCCATCTCTTAAGTCATTTTTTTAGATAGAATTAATTTCAACAAACCTTAAGGTTAAAAGTGGTTTTCAAACGACTATACAGATATACGGACTATTCATTCTCTAATTCGGCCAAGAAAAATGAAGAGATTATCATAGAATTTATTAAATCTTTCGTTGTAACATGTATTAAAAACTCAAGTAAAATTATTTTAATCTTAAGTAAATACTTTTGAAAATTTGTATTATATATAGTTCCATTTTCAATTTTAATCATCAGTTAATCACTATACTTTCTTATCTTCAATTTTTTAGAATAACTTTTCTCCTTCTTTAGTAAAAAAAAAAAAAAAAAAAAAATACTATTGGCAATAATTTTATGACAATATATAAATACACAAAACAAAAATTTTAACTTTAGACTAAATTTTTATAATGGTACTTTAGACTACATTTTTATAATGGTAATGGTAAATTTATTCAAAAATTCATCGTATCAATGTATGTAATAACAACCATTTTATAACAGTATTTTTAAAAAATATTCATATAATAATTTATTAAAATAGTTACAAAAGTGTATATTTCTATTAATTTTTTATATATTTTCAGTTAAAATATTCAAATATTTCTCTCAAATACTGCAACTGAATTAATAAATATTTAATTAATAATTGTGGATAATTTTATCAGAATGTTGAAATTTTATCAAACTGAAGAAAATATTGAACAGTTAAAATGAATCTTCAATAATAAGCACGTAAGCCCTTAACTTCCAATAGAAATCAAAATTTATATCAAAAGTAATTTCGATTTATGAGAAATAAAAATAAAAAAAAAGATGCCAAATGCAACATACTCTATACTACATGACATTAAATTCTAGTCCTTCCGTACAAATTGATTGCTTCAACAGGAGAATTTTAACATGGAATGATTCCCATCGTGCTCACTATCTAAAGCTTGTTATTGTGGGTGCGGTTCGACAATATTTTACTTCAAGCAATTCAGCTTACGATTTCTGGCTTTTGTATTTATGCCATTAAAATAACTTCAATTCATTAGTTTTTTCTTAAATTGAAAGTGAAAAAAAAAATAGAATATTTTTTTAATAAGAACTTTTTTTTTTGTATTTCTGTTAGTAAGTTTTGGGATTTCCTGATCAAGGACTTGTAGTGATACCTTTCTCACGTCCTTAATTAGTAACGGAAATGGCAATTTCCCCTTCTCAGGAAATAAAGGAGCTAAGTAAGGAAATTGCGGAAATACGATCCAGATCGAGAAGCAAGAATCGGCGCCAGGAGAATTTTTACCATCGGCAGCGATCTTCTTCGCGAAATAAACTCTGCTTTTATCATGCCCGATTTAAGGAAAAGGCTCGAAAATGTACACCTCCATGCTCATTCCAGAGAAACGATACTCCGGGGGACTTCTCCTCCGAAAATTTTACATCTCGTCGCATGTTCATAACGGACAAAAATACAGGTACGTGTTTTCTTGTTGATTCAGGGAGTGATGCTTCTATAATTGTCGCCTCTAAACAAGAACGCACACTTCCCGTTCTTCAAACATTTCGCGCTACTAACGGTAGTTCTATCAATGTGTATGGCCGTAAATCGGTAACGGTCAATTTTGGATTAAGAAGAAATTTTACTTACTCATTTTATATTCGTAATGTATCCAGTGCAATATTAGGTGCAGATTTTTTATATCGTTTTAATTTATACCCAGACTTAAGGAATAAGCGTCTTGTAGATAATACAACGAACTTAAAAGTATATGGTAAAATATTTAGCTGTAAAATATTTTCTATAAAATCTGTTTTGTAAATAATATATATGGTAAAATATTGTCAAAATACCCTGATATCACAAAATTACCAGATCCTGATATGCCTATAAAACATAATACGGTTCATTATATAAATACCAAAGGTCCACCAGTCGTAGCTAAGCCTAGACGTTTAGCACCTGACCGGCTAAAAAGTGCAAGAGCTGAATTTCAACGCATGATTGAACTGGGTCATATGCGAGCATCAAAAAGCCAATATGCTTCTCCTTTGCATATGGTGCTTAAAAAGGGTACTGTCGAGTGGAGACCAGTCGGTGATTTTCGTGCCCTTAATCCACAAACTATTAAAGAGCATTATCCGATTCCTTGCATAACCGATTTTACTTCAGATTTACATGAGAAACAAGTGTTTAGTCATGTCGACCTCGTCAAAGCATATCATCAAATTCCGATTAATCCTGCATACGTACACAAAACTGCGATTTGTACGCAATTTGGTCTTTGTAATGCGTCCTCAACTTTCCAACGCTTTATTGACGAGGTAACGCGAGATTTACCCTTTGTATACGCATTTGTTGACGATCTACTCATAGCCTCCAGTTCGGAAAGCGAACATCTAATTCATTTAGACCTATTATTTTCCAAATTAAATGAATATGGATTATGTATAAATACAGAAAAATGTAAGTTTGGTAAATCAACTATTGAATTTCTAGAATTTAAAGTATCTAGAAGCGGTATCGAACTCTTACCAGACCGAGTAAAATGTATTTCAGAATTTCCTCGACCGACTACTCTAACTCAGTTACGCCGATATTTACGACTTTTTAATTTTTATCGTAGGTGTATTCCGAAAGCAGCTGACATTCTAGCACCCTAAGTAAAATTCCTGGAAGGCCATAAAAACAAACAAAAAAAAAAAAAAAAAAAAACACCCTCGTTCTAGTGCAAATGACAAGGAGCAATTAATTTGGGACGAACAAGCAAATATTTCTTTTAAAAATTGCTAAAGCAACGCTGTTAAGACACCCTATCCCAGGAGCAGAACTAAGTTTATGGGTAGATGCTTCAAACCTAGCAATCGGTGGTTCCTTAATGCAAATGTCAAATAGCAATTGGGAACCCATAGCCTTTTATTCAGTTAAGTTAAGCAAATCTCAGAGAAATTGGTCCACTTTGGTCCGCGGTCGAAATTGGTCCGACCGCGAGTTATATGCTATATATTCCTCTATAAAAAAATTTAGACACATGTTAGAAGGTAGATCTTTTGTCATATTTAGTGACCAAAAACCCCTTAGCTTTGCATTTAAGCAGAATCCTGACAAATGTAGTCCTCGCCATCTACGTCACTTAGATTTCATTTCCCAATTTTCCACTGACATTCGTTACACAAAAGGATCTGATAACACTGTAGCAGATGCACTCTCTCGCATTGAGTTAGACGAAATATCTACTTCAGTACTAGACTTTAAAGAATTTGCCTCAGCTCAATCAAAAGATGAGGAACTGCAAAATCTTTTAACTGAGAATAATACTTCCTTAAAGTTAGAAAAACATTACTTTCCTCTTGAAAATATTAACCTTTATTGCGATCTTTCCCAAGCTACCCCTCGTCCATTCGTTCCAAAATGTATGCGCAGAAAAATATTTGAAAATATACACTTTCTTTCTCACCCAGGTATTGCAGCTTCAATTGATTTAATCACGAAACGCTTCGTTTGGCCTGGCATGCACAAACATATTAAAGATTTGGTTCGTAGCTGTGTTAAATGCCAAGAAGCTAAGATAACTCAGCACACTAAATCTCCCATTGGCACTTTTGCCACACCGGATGCTCGGTTCACACACATACATATTGATTTTATCGGACCTTTACCTCCTTCTGAGGGAAAACAATATTGTTTGACCATTATTGACAGATTTACAAGATGGCCTGAAGTCATTCCGACAGAAGACATGACTGCAGAAACAACTGCTCGTGCAATAGTACGTGGGTGGATTTCAAGATTTGGATCACCTGTCACTGTTACTACAGACCAAGGCAGAAATTTCGAATCACACCTCTTTCATGAACTCACAAATATGTTAGGGTGTAATAGAATTCGAACCTCACCTTATCATCCTCAAGCTAATGGTATTATCAAACGAATGCATCGACACCTTAAATCCTCCTTAAAAGCTCACAATCAAACAAATTGGACAGAAATTTTTCCAATCGTATTATTAGGTTTACGCACGGCTCTAAAAAATGACATAAAAGCAACTAGTGCCCAACTAATGTATGGCACAACACTTAGATTACCATGTGATCTCGTTTCAAACAATTTAACTAATCAGTATGTTAGCTCAACGTATGTATCAAACCTAATTAACATGATGAGAGAATTAAACCCAATCACCACCGCAATCCACGGGAAATCCAAAACATATGTAAATTCTTCCCTGAAAACCTGTACTCATCTTTTTTTAAGATCGGATAAAGTTAACCCACCATTTGCACCTTCTTACACTGGACCACATTTAGTTACCAATAGAACAGATAAAAATTTTGTTTTGGACATTAACGGTAAACATTATACCGTTTCCATCGACCGATTGAAACCAGAATATCAGTTCTCCGATGAAATGGATAATGTCGAATTAACCATGTCAAACAAAACTTCTAATAGTTCTGATATTCAGACTCCTTCACAACCACTGCCCAATACTAGAAGTGGTAGGAAAGTTCATTTTCCAAAACATTTAACTACTGAATATGTAATGTAGATAAATAATGTTTTGTTATATACCAAAACTAAAAATACTGCAAATCAATAAACTAAAATATGTGTAAAATATTACGAAGTATATAAATTCATGGTTATTCTGTATTAAATCATCAATATATGTCAACATTTTGTTATAATTCATATTATTGAAAATAGCTACATGTTTTGTATGTTTGTATATTTTTCTTTGTAACGCGAACTAAGTCGCTGGGGGCATAGTCTGTAGTGATCCCTTTCTCACGTCCTTAATTAGTAACGGAAATGGCAATTTCCCCTTCTCAGCCCATCTGGGAAGGGTGAATAAATTTCCACGCTCGGACGTATGTACTCACAGTTCGGACAGGAAATACATTCCGACCCCCTTTTTCTCTTGGGGGAAGCAGGCGCCAGGGAGAACGTGATATAACAGTTGAGCAGAGTACGACCGGCCCAGCCACTTGGTACGCGACCGTCTTGCGATGTAGTAGAATCGTAATAAACGCTTCCTTGAATTGAAGTCTTGATTCTGTTCTTCACTCCGAACACTGATCACTCACCACAATAGACTCAAAAGCTATTCTTAATTTTTCTAGAAATGCAATTGTGGCACTTGTTTCCTTGACTGTTTGCCGGCGTATTTGTATTGGTTTAAACTCTGAATTTCTTCCTTATGTCCTTTGTTCAAAAAGCTCAAAATTTCATACTCACTTGTATTTTTAATACGACTGATCAAAGATATTAAAAGGTCAAAGAAGCAATGGCGTCATAGCTAATTTTCTCGGCAATTTTAATAAATAAATGCAGTAGACGCTCGTCTATGGGAACTTGTAGGGACGGGTAAAATAGCTCACAAAATAGAAAATAATGTATTCGATTATTAAGATCTGATTTTTTTTACCAAACTACTTTTCTAAATAAATAATATATTATTAGAAAGACTATTTTAAAATGCACTATAAGAAACACATGCAAAATAAGATTCATCCTTAAAAACAACACTTACTTTCTTTTTATTGATTGAACTTCACCATACAATTTCTTAAAGCTCAAACATGTCTTGTTTTAAATTTTTGCAGTGAACCGTCAGATGTTAACAAATATTTTATGTTCAGTTTCATAGTAAAAGAATTGGATTTCTATTTAATGACATTATTATAAACAGGAATATTCATTTCTTTCAGCTAAGCAAGCAAAGCTTCTTCCAATTTAGGATGTTCTGTTTTTCAACAACATTTTCGAGATTACTGTTACCACTCTCTGGTACTGTTTTTTTTTTCTTCCTAGATCCTTATTTCCTAGTTTTTAAAGTTTTCGAGAGACTCTTTTTTGAAATTCCATATATATCTTTTCTAGCAATTTTCTTCCTATTTAATATCTATTAATCTATTTTCAAAACTTTCTTTTTTACTTCAACTGATAAACTTGCTTGTTTCTTCAACTGCAGCAAATCCCCAATAGACTCAATCTTTCTCGACAAATGAAACTTTATAAATTGAGATATTCAAATGAAACGAAATCACGCAACTAAAGAAAGCTCAAGCTTTTAAAGAGTGCTTTTCCTTTCCATGTTTTAACAGGGAGGAGAGAAGAATTTTTCTCCTTTCCGTGTCCTCGCGTAACGGAAACACTGAAGTTTAATTCAGAGCCACAGTTTTTTAACATCGAATGTCTTATATCCATGTATTTTCGACTATTGATCCCACAATATTTGAAATGCCTATGAATGTTCCTTCAATGTTCAATAATGAATCAAATAAAAAGGGAATAATTAAATTATTATAAAAAAAATAGAAGAACAAGAAAGAAAACTATTTGTCAGAATGGACTGCTCTTAAAAAAGAGATTTTTCGAAATTTCAGCTCATAAATGGAGATTAAAATAATCATATATCTATGCTGCCACGGTAAGAACGAGCCACTAACTTATAAGAAGGCGTGTATAAGTAAATTAGAGGTTAATAAAAGCGAGCGTCTCCTTTAAATAACTTTCCTTTTTTTAATAATAAATATTTTGTGAGAAAAACTTTTTTGTGTGAAATGAAAATGTGAGGCATAAGTAACAATGATCATGAATTTACTAACCTGTCAATAATAGTGGTTACAGGATTACTTGAGAAATGCCAATACAAAACTTATATTTTTTAACTAATGACTTCCCATTACACTGACAACCGTTGAAAGTATGAAACAATAAGCTGGTCATGAATACAATTCCCATTACTCTTGAGGAATATTTGTTATAATGATCATGTTAGGAATCAGTGTTCATTACTTTCATTGACTAACTTTGATTCAAACTGTCTCAGATATTGGCGATACTACAAAGCACTAATTTTTTTTTATCTGATATTTATTTTATTTATACGTATTAAAACAGTTAAGGAGTAGCATTTCATCGAATGCATTCATTCTTGAAAACAAGAAGAAATTAGTAACATAACGATTTGATTGTTATCACCATAGAGCTAGGACTCCTTTCTCTATGGTTATCACCATAAATGACATCCTTAAAAGTAAAATCCTTAATTAAAGTTGCTACAGTCTCCAAAATGTACTCCTTAAAAGTATAGAGGATTATTTTTGTTTACCGATTATAATACCTACATTTTTTTAATTAATTTCATACAAATGACTGGGAACTATTTAACCCCACATTACTACATTCGAAGCATTCTGAAATTAAGTACGGTATGTACTACTAGTCTAAATGTATTTTTTCCATTGTGTGCTCTCAAAAACCTTTTTTTTTAATACGCTTTGTGTTATCATCAGATTTAAAATCTTATTAATCTTCGGTCATTAAAATAGATTGTTTTGATGTTATGGCCTTTATGTGATTTATTTTGTTTTTAATTTTGAGTTATTTTTAAATTATTGACTCATATCTTATTTTATACTCTTAAACTTTTTGGTTTGGAAAGGGTTTAGTTTACTCAACATTCCCTTTACTGTTGAATATCTGGAAGGGGAAGAATATTTCGAATTCCTTCCTTTGCAGCATGTGAAAATGGCTCGTGGTCTATGAAAAGTTTAGAAAATACACAAAAACTACATTTTTTAACAATGATTACTCATTTCACTGCCAATGAATTTCTGTTTAGTTGGTGAAACGAAGTATAATCAAAAATGTACTTTTGTAGTTTGTTTGCTTTCCCTTATATCAATAATTTTATCAATGAATTATCTTTTATCTATAAATTAAGACACTTAATGTTTTTGAACTCACACTCAAAATACTGTGAATAATTATGCGTTAGTTAAAAGCATCTCATTTCCTTAAAATTCATACATTTCCTCGAAAATCAAAGGGAAAGAAAGGAAGAAATGGTGCGAGAAATACTGTTGTGTATTATCATTACAAATCAGTAGATATAAAACTGCTAAAGATTTTTGAAATTGCTAAAGATTTAATAAATTATTGTACTTAATTTTATTAAGTTATTAAAAGTATAAAATTCTTCAAATATTTTGGACATAAATAGAAAAGCCAGTTATAAAGTAAAATTAAAAAAAAATCATTACTATTCAAACATTGTTTCTGTGAAGGAGGAGTAGAATTGAATTAAGGCTATACTGTTACAAATGAGCCGGCATGAAAGAACAGAACACCAGGGAGAAAAAGTCCCGAATAACTTAGCAAATAGTTTTCACCCATTCAAGGCCTTAACCGGTTACAGTTACTGTTCCGTCATGAGTTTTGCCATCCATGAAGTTAGCATCGCATGTACCGCATGCTCTTCTGGTTTATACAGGGTTTTCCTGTTGAGTTTCTTAACTTTTCTTCCTTAAATTTTCTTAACTTTTCTTCCTTAAATTTTCTTAACTTTTCTTCTAAACTATAAGATATTTTCAAATTTTTATATTTGAGCAATTCTATTTAACATTTATAGAACAAAATGACGTTAATTAAAATTTCTTTTGAGGAATAAGAAATCAAACAATACCGTTGACACAAATCTATTTCTTCTCAAACTTAATGATATAATTTTTGATGTTTATAATTAATATTTTTATAAATATTTTCGTTTCATTGTTCGCCTACTTTTATATTTGTTTTGATCGTTTTCATATATTTCAACAAATACTTATAACCTAATACAAGATGGCGCTAAATCAATTAAAAAGTATTTAAATTGGTTCAAAACTGATTTAAGTTGAATTAGTTACACACTTAAATTACAAGTTGCCACCACAAGAAATTTCAGTTGACATTTAAACGCGTTTAAAAAATCAGTGAAAACAGAGTATTACAGAATTTTTAATGTATTTCTAGTGATTTCCCTCATGTTTTTCAATCTATCATGTGTTCAAAATTTTCACAGTTGAACTGAAGCCTTTTCTTGAATCAAGAATTGTAATTGGTTTTAATTATATACTTAATATGCATTGAACATTTACAAAGTAAATTTTAAAACACCTTTTACATTAAAAGCTATTTTTCTTAAGTTCATGCAATGGATGTACACAGATCAAATATTTTCTAAATGAAATCATTTTTGCTGTTGAATTTAGTGCATTATATTTTATCAAAACTGCTTAACATATATATAAATAACTTGCTTATAAAGAAGCCTTTTTGAGAAGTTTATTTTTGTGATATCTTACTAATAATCTATTATTTACTCATACTTATTTTAAGATGAATAGTAATATATTATTTCTTTCAAATTTTAATTTCAATAATTTTCCACTACATTTGTTGAAGTAAATAGTATGTTTTCAAAGTTTACAACGTGGGTTAGTAAATTAAACTTTTTTACGAAATTATAATTTAAATATTTTCAAAATGTAAGCAGTTTTGTGCTTTTTAACTAATTCTCTCACTCGTTATTTTAACCAATTTCTTCTGTTTATCAAGATCACAATTAATGCATACTCTCCTTCACATTATAGCCGAACTGTCAGCTGAATGGTTGACACTGGCCTCTGGTTCATAGGTTCATGAGTCCGAGTTATACTTTAGACTTGGAATCTATTTTACGCTGTATGCCACAGTCTGATTAGTCATCGTATGTATGGAATGATCAACTAAAACTTTACATTATAATGCTATAATACGAAGTTAATATACAAAATAGTAAATAATAATAACTAGGAATCATGTATAAATTCAAACTTTACTATTTTATTTATTTCAATGAGAAAAGAAAAATAAAAGTACAATTTACTCAAATAAAAAAAATTAACACACAAAAGTCAGTTACTAAAGTAAAAACTTGGTTATAGAAATTGAATGTAAAAGAAAACCAATTAGAGACCATAAAGAAAATTTAGAAATTAAAGGAAAATAAAAAAAAATTATCTGTTCTTAACTGTTATTGTTCATAGGAGGGAGAAGTAATACTTGAAATATCAGTGATTTTGGACTTCTCAAGCAGAATCAAAGAAAACATTTTTTCCTGACGGTAGATAGAGGACAGGTAATCAGATGAGAGAAACATTCGTATTGGATATGGGACTTTGGAATCCTTCTTCAAAAAATGATTCTTTGGACCTCAAAAGATAAAATCCATACTTCCACGATGGCGATGGTTCTAGATCAAATTCTGGTGGATTCGGCATCAATTCCTGTTGTAATAAGATTTTCAAATTCCAGAATTTTCTCCTTTTAATTTCAGCAAAATGTTTTCACTGATATCTTCCATTCCAAATTTTATTACATTATTAGAAAATCGAACTCAAACTCCTGCTTGCGCAGGAGTGAGTTGAAGAAGTAAAACCAAAACGAAAGTATTTTGAAACCACTTGTTGACAAAAAAGTTACGGTCACTGTTATAAAGACGGAAAAAAAAGACAAAAATTGACCCAAGCAAACAAGCCAGCAAACATTTACAAATGTACACAAAAATTATATGATTACAATACAGATGCATTATTTAAACATCATGATTGTTAAAAAAAAAACGTGTTTCCTTTTTATACAAGTGTTTAAAACAGCATTAAAAATATAAGAAGTAGCATGTGCGACTCATGCTTTTTGGTAAATTGTAAGATATTGAGTATGAAATTCCTTAGTTTAATGACAGTGTGCACTGCTTTTCTATAAATTAATATAAAAATCTAAAATTGATATCCCTGATGATTGCTAACTTTTGTTATCTGATAAGTGGAACTTATTGTTATAGGAAATGAATATGAAAACACTTTTCTTATTTACAT
>JAPDSC010136600.1:549720-589610 GCA_026290005.1 Latrodectus geometricus
TCTGTTATAGTTCATTATACATTTGATTTTGCTTATCTAACATTTTCAATATCTCCTGTTCATTTACCACTTAACATTTTGCCCACATTTGCTACTTAACTTTTTGCCTTCTACACCTTGTTCTGAGGTAATTATCTCTCACTATACCTGTCCTGCCAGGTTTCTATCTGTTGTAATATAAATAAAGTTAAAGCTTTCTAAACAAAATTAAATGTCGTTTATATAAAAAAAGTTATGACTCAGAATACACTGGTTTTTTCATTGTGAAAGTATGGAATCTTAAAATTACTCAATAAAAATTTTATCGAGTAATTTTGTTTGTTGTATATA
The DNA here is from genome assembly GCA_026290005.1 of Latrodectus geometricus. Taxonomy (NCBI): domain Eukaryota; kingdom Metazoa; phylum Arthropoda; class Arachnida; order Araneae; family Theridiidae; genus Latrodectus; species Latrodectus geometricus. The sequence continues at coordinate 550,051 of JAPDSC010136600.1, forward strand.
TTTATATATTACTAATACAAAAATTATTTTTTTTAAAATTCTCAAATGGTACAGAAAGTTTTGGAAAAGTACTATGGCTTCAAATATGTTAGGAATATATATATATATATATATATATATATATATATATATTACCAAACCTTGCAGATCGTATAAGAAGCTTGTGAAAATGCTACTAGCGCTTATACTCAGTCATATAATTTGCGTATTTAATACACAAGTTTTCATGATTTGGAATTCAGAATTAAAATAAGGATTTTTTTATTTATGTTACTTCAGCAAAACTTGGCATTTTCCCTCTATATATACATACTATTTATCTTCGATTTTATAGTTAAGTCTTATATATATATTAGTTTGGGGAAAAAGTAATCCATTATTTTTTCGGTAGACGTCTGTAACGATCAATATCTCGTGAGGTTTATATCAAACAATTTCAGATTTATGCTCGTTGGAAAGCTGACGCTTGACACTAAAATATCCTCTTGTGGTTTTTTGCTTGATTAATTCAGTTACGAGTACAAGGTTTTAAAAATGGAAGACAACAAACAGAAAATTCGATACATTTTCGTTTTTCTCATGTAACGGCGAAAAAGATTGCCAGGTGGCTAAAATTGTGAAAGGTGTTTATCGTCCTATATAAGACTGTAACAACCAGTTACGTACAATTTTTGTTCTGTCGATTCCTTTAGGGTATTTTTGATGTTAGGGATGCACCTCGCATGTGGATACAGCATCGTCGAAAGTGTCTGTAAAATATCAAATATGGTCGAAGTTGACCGCAAGTCAGCAGTAGTAACGCGCAAGATCTAAAAATCTACATGAAAACGGTTTTAAACCTTTTTACAAAGCGAATCCAAAAGAAGTTACATAAAGTTCACTTGAAAATAATGGATTTCTTTTTCCCCAACCTAATATATATATTGCTTTGGTATGGTTTTGTAGAGTAATGGATCTTAGTTCAGACAGACTTTCGTTCTTGGCCATTGTAGAAAAGTCATGTTTACATACATACAACATGTATGTTGACCATACCCTGATTAAGCTGGCTGTGTTGGTTCACTTTTCCAATTTTCATTTTTTTTCTGCTCAGTAAAATGTTGGTATTTTGTTCCCTCTTCCATTTCGTCATGTCTATTAAATTATATATTTGGTAATTCTACTTCAGTTACTTTTGCATTGAGTGGATTGCTAAATCTATACAATATTTGATTGGTAAACGAGCTGCTCGGACTGCGAATAAAACTGATAGCGAACATTTTCAAGAAATATAGTGTTCGGACAATAAACACATATTTGGATAGCGAACTAAAAAGAATTTTAACACGTCTTTACTTTTGAGCATAATGTGAAGGATTGCCAAACCGTACTGATCAAAATTGTTTTTCATTTCTCTTGAACTATATTGCTTTCCTATTAAACTTCAAAGTTCTATATTAGAAAAAAAAAGTTTTTTTTTTTTCCAATAAAATATTCACAGCCAAAGTGGATCATTAGTTTCGGTTTTGATATCATTCAAACCAATCGTTCATTTAAGCAAAGTTTATATGACGAAGCTGATGTCAGTAGGCTTGGGGATCCTTACAATGATAATGTTATTAATCACTTCTCTAAAAAATACTGAAAAGGAGAGAATAGCAATCGACATTAAATATGTTCTTTAACGCCCCATAATATGCAAGATTTTATGTATTATTTTTTTTAATAAACTTCCTAAGAAATTAAATATCCTTTTTTAATTTAATTTTTAGGGTCTCCGTAACGAATTAAAATATTTCACAAAAAATCTATGGTAAATCTATAATCGGTTAATGAACAATTCGGACAGCGAACATAGTTTTGAGACAACAGATTATGTTGTTCATTAACGAAAAAAATAAATTTGATGTAAAAAAAAATTCAAAAAATCATTTGTAAGATATAACATGAAAATACATTGTCAAAATAAGCGTTATTAGATTATCCAGTTCGGGAAATTAAAATAGTGTAAAGTAGATTCGTTATTGAATTATTTTCTCAGCAGTGTTTTATAGTTAATAAATTGGGATGTAAAAAATCACAAAAAGCATCAATCATGGTCACACAAAAATCCTTGAAAATTTTCCTTCTTTTTTTCTCTTTAAAAGGAGGAAAAATGGTATTAAAAGGAGACAATGCGTAAATAATTTAAATAATAGGGCTAAGACAATGCCAACTGAATTTTCATACGCGTTTATTGCTAAATTATGTCATATGATAAGACATCTAAAAGCATTTCAAACATAATAATTAGGATAGATTATTGAATATCTTTTTCTCAATAGTATTCAAGTTTCGTAGAAAACAAAAAAAAACTATATTTTTTAAAACTATTAGATTTTCACATTAGATATAATAATAAAATTACATTTTTAGGAATTAAAATACGTAGTATCAAAAGAAGTAATATTGTATTTCGGATAAAAAAAATACAAGAACATTTAATCTTTTTTATTTAAGTGAATTATATATTTTATTACAGTCAAATCTGAAATTTCGTAAGGATTAATTTTGCTACTTTTACTTAGTATCATAAAAATTCATTAGGTTACAACAAGTAAAGATTAAAAGGGATGATAGCTTTATTGCAATATTCAATGATTAACTGATTTATTCCCTACCATTCTTTTTGCCTTACTAACCTCGCTGTAATTCTTCAAAAATCAAGAGAATAAAAGAGTGTATAACCCCACAGGTGACTTTAGTGGGTTAAAAATGTGAGATTGAGAATTCAAAGTATAGTTACAAAACATGTTGCAAGTTCCACAAACGACTTTTTTTTTTAAATTACTATTATTTATTATCATAAATAATGAGACTATTAGAGGGGTGGCCAAACTTTTGGGATCGGGGGTCTACTTCACATTTAAAAAATCGAAGGCGGTCTATCATTGGCAGAGCTAAATTAACGTACATATTTATTTTCAGTAACAAGAAAAAATGGTAAATTATGTAATTTTTCTAAAAAAAATTTAATATTTACAAAATAAAAATTTACGAAAATAATCAAAGTATTCATATATCAAAAACTGACCATCCTATTCACTTCGTTTAGATGAAATTTGGCACTGTATATCTGCGACAAGCTTATCATATTAAGGCTGGTACGAATTATTGCAATGCATAAACATGAAATTATATGTTCATCTGTTAAATTCGAAAAATGTTTGTTTTTTGTTCATGGTTGAAAAAGCAGATTCGCAAAGATACCACGATTCAAAGTATGATTTCAAATGCAAAATCAATTTGTAAATATTTGTAAACGTTTCCTCAGAAATTAATTTTCAAAAATCAGTATCGCTAAATATGCTCTGAATTTAAGAAATATATTGCATCTTAATTTAATAATTTCTTCCGACCGTGATTGATGTGATATCTATTACATGTCCTATTTTTTCAGTTACTCCATCAATGTTGACATTTTTATTAAATGGAAATATCTTAAAATTGAGTTTTTCTTTCAACCTAATTAAGTCAGCGAATCTTCTTTCAAATTCTTTAAACAAAACAAGTAAATATAAGCGAAATCTTCGAAGTCTCGGTTTGGATTATGGATGCACTCTTCCTCCACGTTTTTGAAGTTTCTCAATTCATGTTTTCTTAATTGATATGCAAACCTTTCTATAGTTTTTTTGAATGTTTTAATCGTGCTCATCATGTCCGTTTTAGGTTTTAAATCGTAAACCTTTAATCATAAATCTTTAAATCGTAAATCTTTGCACAGTTTGTTTTGGGTCTTAAAACGTAGACTAGTAAATTTTTATTTTAAATAATTCATTGATTCTATGTCATAAGTCATAAATTAAATTGTTAATTATCCAAGGTCATTATCCGGATGGTCACGTGGACTACCTAAAATGCCTTCGCGGTCTACTAGTCGACCGCGGTCGACGTCTTGGCCACCCCTGCTATAGTAAATACATTTGTCATTATAATGAGATTTTCTCATGCAGATTGATTTTTTACTGCGAGCAATATTGCAGACATAAAAAAAGCAAATACATTTTTTGTAAAAAAAAAATAACTGCCTTCCTCATGAAAATCACAGTCCAAGAACAAGTAAATATTTAAGTTATTAGACAAATATACTAGTATTTAAAAAAAATTCTGTAAACTGTATCAAACATATCACGCTTATGCAGAATTACATAGATTGCTAAAAATTGGAGCGAATTAACAGCAAGATTTTCAAAGATTAGCAGAGTATTAAAAATGTGTGCTTGTTAAGAGTTGCAGCAAGAATATTAATGAGCTGGTGGCAGTGACCTTAATGCATCCTAAAACATATTCAAAAGTGTGTTTTGATCCACGGTCAAGAAACGACGGCGACATGAAGATAGCATCACCCTTATTTTTATCTTTACGTCATATCAGCGGATGGACATTAAAGTATAAAAATGATGAATTAAGATATTCTTTACATTTCACTATAAAGAATGATTTGTTCAGATTAATTTTGGCATAGATCGTTGATTTCTTCGGCAATTTGTGTTAAAAAAAGATGTGTTTATTTGAAAATTAGATGTGCAAGATTACAGACGAGAAAGTATATTTATTTCATTCAACTATCGAATATACATCGATCAACTTATTAGGGTTTTTTTTTTTCCATAGCACATGAGAATTATCCCTTATAACAACGCTCTAACCATCGGCATTACGCTGTGGATACTATTTAATTATCAGCAGATTGCACTATAAATCTTATTTGATAGAATTAAGAGCTACTCAAAGTAATAATTCTTGATTTTTTTTTTTTTTGGTGATATGGGCTGGAATGTAAGATTATTGAAAGCTCTTAGGTATACTTGTGGCCATTATTTTGTCAAAAATTTAAATAGATAATTATTGGTAAACGTGTTAATAAATCATTTGAAATAAAAATGGCATTCAATCGATATTTAAATACTGGTCAATTTTTCAGAACTTAAGATCATAGCATAATAATAATTGCTGCTAAATGTGTCTGTAATTTTTTTATAAAAATATTAATTAAGATAAAAAAGTAACTCGAAATATTTTATGTCATAGAATTGTGAAGTGTTAGATTAAATTATTTTCTGAAAGTAAATATTTTTCATAACAAAATTTAAAATAGAATATTTAAATTTTTAAATGGCTAAGTAATCTATAAATATGACTTTAAATCTTTCATTATAACCACATATGCATATCTCAGTACAAAATATTTTAATTGAGTGGGAATTTTTCAAATGTAAAGTTTTACCATTAAATACTATTAAAAAAACTTCTTATAAAAAAAGTTCATAAATTTTTTGCAATAAGAGACCTATGACGTAAAATAAATTGCTTATTCCAATATTACATTATTTCATAATGCTACTATATATCTTTCAAGTTATTTTCAAGAGGATTTTTATATTTTTGTAATATCACCTTAGCTGTTGATTGTTTCCAGTTTTCTGCATTTGTTTATTTCCTCAATAATTCTACATTTTATTTAAGTAATCTTCTTTCTTTTTTAAATTACAAATATCCATATTTATTTGGGAAAATTTAAATTTCTGATTTCTACAAGATGATAATTTGATAGTCATTATTGTAGCTTGTATAGAAATAGTTTGTAGATTTGATTCTTACTATGGGGAGGAAATGTTCATTCTGGTTTGAAGTTCATATTATAAAATTATATAACTTATAGGAACTATTATTACTAATTATATTACTTCAATAATATAAGATTATAGAATATTATTGAAGTAATCTACTTGATGTATGGAACTAGCCATAGAACAATTACATAATATAATCTGTGATTAAGTGATGTGATGATTAATAATTGTGCTATACCAAAGATATAGAAGTCACTTTGTTTTATGCGAAAATGAGCCGAAAATTCTCAGTTTAAAATAATTCGAAATAAAATTTAAAATGCTACATTTTGAAAAGCCTTTTAATGTACAATTTATTCGATTTTATGTGCATAAATATATTTGTTCCAATTCTTTTTTAATTGCTATATCTATTTATATTTGTTTAACCACAAATTTAGATAATAATAATGTGCCAGCAAGAGCTCTAAAACAATTTCATGACAGTTGACAATTTTTTGAATAACCAAAAATAATTTGTGAGGTAAAATATTTTACCTACTGGCTTATGGTTATACAACGTTATCGCCATTGCTTTTTGCTTATTGTGTGCGTATGTGAACAATTTCATTATTACTTAAAAATATAAATAAAGAACTGATGAAAATTGAAGGATTTTCAAGTTTTCAAGTTAAATGGAAATTGATGAAAAACAGAATGTTCCTCCATTTTTTTATTTTAAATTTTAAAGAAATCATCTTTCTTTTATTGTTTCATTTTGAATTCGATAAGTATCTGTACAAGCATGTATCCATAATATGGTTTTAAATAGGGAGAGTATGTGTATGCACAAAAATAGTTAAAGAAAATCTGTAAATTTTAAAGGTGGAATATTTCTAGAGTGGGAAATTCAGTTTTATTTATTTTTTAAGCAAAAATTGGAGATAGTTAAAAAAAAGAAAGTTAGAGAGGAAAAAGAGTGGAACAGTGAAATTTATTTTTACTTTCCTTATTTCAAGTAAATATGAGAAATATTAGATATATAACAATTGACGGAAAAATGAAAAGACTTAAGAGCGCACAGTAATCCTTACGTAAAACGTAACAGTCATTTTTAAAATTTGCATGTAAATTCACATCACATGTAAATTGCGTGTAAATTCACACACACTGAATGTTGCTGTGCATCACAAGAATATGCATAAAAATATCATTTTGGGAAAAATTAATCAAAATTATTATAAATGCACTGAGACACCACAAAATTTTTATGTCTAAAATTTGGTGCTTGATTTAACTAGATACACCACAGCTTAATAGTTTAATGTTAAATTATCATTTATAAAACCATTTTAAATCAAAATTGGATTGAAAATTGATACTTGGTCCAGAATTTTCTTTGGTCCAGAAATTCAGATATTTGGTCCAGAATTGATCCAGGATATAAGTTACACATAATTGTAACTTATATCCTGGACCAACAACTGGTATAATATAACTTACACATAATTCTATTAATAAAATTGGTATTTGAATTGATAAGGCTGTACATAATCTCTATTTCTGATTTGCAAAATCTCAAGAGGATCTCAAGCATCACCACCGAGATTTTGAGGGATGTTATCTGAAGAGGGGGAGAGGAAAAATCGGTTTTGCTTGGTGAACATTGAAAAAGATGGATGACTATCTGGGTGCTTAGACAGCATAAAGTTAAATTTTCTTCTATGTGATTCATTTTAATTATGAATGCAGAGATGTATATTTCGATGTCCTTTAAGCTAATAATAAATAATTAGCTTAAAAATGTTTTTTATTTCGATATACCACAGGAAATTCTAGATTTCAATTCGATATTTGTTCGGATCAAAGACATCTAGTTTAATGTAGACATTTGTGATAATTTCCAAAGCACGTTTAATTGTAGGACATAGATGAATTAAAACTTGACTGCAATACGTGATAGAATGTAGCAAGTCAAACTTATTCAATTATTACAACACTTCCGTCATCAGAACACATAATTTAAAATGTATATATACATAAGCGTAGATGTTTATTTAATTAAGTGGCCATTAAAATGAGTTACATTAGATTAATCTGAATAAACGAAAAGATTTTTAATATTTATTTTAAAAAGAATTATTATTTTTTAATTTAAAATGACAATGTAGTAAAGGAAACTACGAAAAGAAAAATCTTTGTGCTTTAACATTTTTATAACTAGGAGAAGCTAGAAAATTAAAAGGATTGTTGGGAAATTCTATATTAAATAACAATTATGAATAAAAATATTCAACTTATATTTTAAAAAATATTGGTTCCTCAAATGATAACTTTTTTAACATATGGTAAGTTTGAAAATACAGCAATATTAACAAAAGCCTCATTACAACTTTCCAGATAAAATATGCATAATTTAAATTACTTTCTCTAAAAACGCAATCATGTAATATTTTGATAAAAAACAATATGTGAATTTCAAAATATTTTTTACAAAATAATGACAATATATTATTATATCTTTTATCTATTAAAAATAAGAGATATTCATCAGAAACTAAAATAAAAGAATCCCGGAAACCAGAAAAATAATCAAATATTTCTCTACACATTTTTATCTTCAAACAAAGAAATGTGTAATATGAAATTCACATTAAGTTTCAATTGTGTCTCTTATATTTTAAAACTATGATACTGTAATAATTCAAGGTATTTGGTATGGTAAATTTGATATATGGTAATGCAACAGTACAGAAATTTTATTTTTGATTATAATTTAAAAAATAAATTAAGAACTTAAATTTATATTATTTTGCATTTATTATGTAACACTTTATTAATTTTGTAGTGAGGACTTCCAAATAAATGGGAGCCTACAAAACATGAGAATGTTAAGTTATCCGTATCACAATAGAAAGGAAAAAATCGCAAAATCATTAAATTTTTCAGAATTTCTAAGAAAATTATTCATATATGATATATTTATAAATTAACAAAATTAATTATAACCAAATTTAAACTTTTTAGTAAGCATTGGACTCCAAAAATATTTTAAGAATGAATCTATTTACTGAAATTTCCAAACACTCGAAAGTATTACCCATTTCAACTCTTCTTTTAAATCAAATGATCTTCGCTGTGTTGAGTTGTATTATACTGGGTGACTACATTAATTGATATTTGTTCCTCTTGCAGTGGTTAGTATGTGCAATGTGATGACGTAATTAATAATAAAGGATAAGAATTTTATTGAATCATTTTATTTCTGGAAATTTCTGATTAGGTGATTTGGCTATACTTCCTGACATTAGAGAGCATATTTTCCAACGTAATTCAAATTATATATTAATTACGCATCATTGAATTTTGATGAGAGAAACAACATAACAGCTGTAATAAGCTTGAGTTTACTATTCTGTAATGTATGATGATTGTGTACAAGAATTTTTTCTTGTTCAGCAGTTCGTTCTTCGAGGCATTGCTTGTATATAATACACAAATATCTAATTACACAGCTTAATGACAACATTTTTCTCTAAATTATAAATCTTTGATATAACAAGTAGGCTCTTATATTTTAGTTTACTGTATGAAACTATTTTACGTCCTGTACATAAATTTTACTTGCATTATTAATTTAACTCTCCAGTACTTTTGCATTATTATATCAGAGGAATTGAAACCCTGTTATAAGCTGAAACGTTGATAACTGTAATGCTTGTATGAGAAGGGCAATTTGATGTTTGTCAGAGATGGAAATGAAAATTAGTTACGACAAGACGTTTTTTTTATCTTTAAATAATATGACTTTTGCGTATTGCTTTATTTATTCTTTCATTTTCACTTATTGTGAAAATACATTTTATTCTAGTCAATTGCATCACAATCATTCTTCTTAAAATAGATATTATGAGTTATTTCCACCTCTCTTTATTTATTTTAAGTTTCATTTCTCTTATTATGAAAGGATTCATTTTTTGTTTTAAATTTTATCATATTGCGATCTCATATTTGTAAATTGGTATTATTAATTACAGTTTTAATTTTTAGATAATATTTTATATGAAAAGATAGAAATTACTATAAAAAATGGTTTTTATCAAAGCCAATCTCTAACTCATCTGTTGTAAGTTTGTTAATGCTATTTTACATTGATTCTCTTCTATCAAAGAGTACGCTATTTCTGTGTTGTTGATTTCGGATTCGTTTGGTTGTCACTCTTCTATCATGGCTTGCAGTGAGAGTTAAATGCATAGGAAAATACAGTTTAAAGTAAACTCTATGGTAGTTACCGAACTCCATAACTAATGAACCGAAGACCAGAGCGTTAACCATTCAGCTGTCAGCTCGGTAAGACATTAAGTGAACACATCTCTGAATTATATACAGTGCGATGTTATACATTATAGACTTCCTTATATTCTTAACACTATAAATAAGAAAAGCGGAATCCGTACTAGAATATTCTATAAGCTTTGCTTTAATTGAATAGTATCCAAAATTCGAAATTTATTAACCAGACGCACGTCATAATGCACATCACACGCATGGTAATAATTATAGTATAAAATTTTTAGAATAATTTGACATTAAATAAAATATAAGCCTATGTGTACTGTCTATTTATAAATGCATACACTTTACTAAATAAAAAATAAAAACCTGTGAAAGACAATCAGTTACCTCAATATAAATTATATATATATCAAAGCTCATAATATGGATCATTGCTTGCATTTTTTCTTCGAAAATAATTCAATAATTCATTTATACCTACCACTAACATACTTTGTACCTGAAATATTTAAATATCTATTTTATTGTTTGTAAGTAAATTTATGGTGTTACATTAATCTTTTACATTAATTTCTAAGCGAATTAATGTAATCTGTTACATTAATTCGCTTAGAAAATAATTGCATTTTGTCAGTGAACTTAAATTCTATTCACCTGTGCAATTTTCTATGACCGACAAATTTAATATCTATTTTAAAAAATTTAAATACTTATTTTTATAGAGCAAGTAATAAAAATAAATGTATTTAACAATTTAATGCTCATTATTTTTCAGATAAATTTATGTTTGCATAATTACATTGTTTTATTTCAAATCAAAGTTAGGAAACGTTAAAAGTAAATATATTCAACATCTGACATCAGTCACAATATTATCATTAATGTATTGGTTATTAATAAATAGTGAATCAATGTTAATTACAAAGTAAGGAAACAAATGAGAGCAAAACATTCATTTTAATTCCTTTTAAATATTTCTTGTTTTAAGTTATTTATTTGATTTCGAAAAACGTCAAAGAAAAATTAACTTTATTCTTTAAAAAACAAATAGGTAATTAAAAACAAAAAATAGTAATATAGATGAGCGCATTTTTATTTAAGTTAAGCTCTCCATTTCATTGTTTCATCAAAGACTACCAAGTTCTGATTAGATTAAAAGAAATAAACTGATACCATTGAGCTAAATCGTATGCTAGACAACAAAAATTTGGATGAAATAAATTTAGGAAGAAAAAAATAACTACAACTAAAATGCTTCCAAATTTCGCGCAATTAATTTTGTACTTATTTCAAATATTACTTATAAAAAATACTTCCGAGAAAGTGATCTTTCTCTTCAATTTTAAAACTTTCTCGAAACCTCCCATCTTGGCGAGATAAACGGGTTTCCCATGGCAACCATTCCCGACGGGCGAAAGTGTGTTTAGGGAACACATTCAGAAACCAAGATCAGATTGTTATCAGATATTTTTCAGATAAATTCGCACAAAAGAGTGCGATTTCTTTTAAAATTAATGGGCTTTATCATGAGTAAGTTTGGCTTATTTTCCCCTGCGGGTTACGATGTTCCGGACCCGGCAACCGGAATTACACCCCGACAGAAAGAAATCGTCGAAAACACTTGGAAAATTGTTAGGGCGGACACGAAAAACAATGGGATAAAGTTATTCCTAAAGTAAGTTATCTTGTTTTGTGATTTATTAATTTCTTTTATTGTGAACATTTAAATGAATGTCAAAAAGAGGGGGTTAAAAAATAAAATAAATATCGCAGAAAAGTATTGGTGTTATTATATAAAATTGGTATTTAACCGCATCAGGCATAAAACTTTTCTTGCATAAATACACAAATTTTGTTAAAATAAGTATAAATATGATAATATTTATAAATTTTCATTGGAAAAATAAACTTTTAATTATGGTTTTCTCTCGTTTATTTGGTTTTCGCAAGTAATTATTTATTTATTTTTTTATAAATTTACTAATTTTTTTATAATATGTAAGACTTTAAACATATTAAAGTTTAATATGAAATATATCATTTAATATTATTTGAATGATTCAAATTATTTTATGAATAAGCGACTTTTTCTTAGATAAATAATTTCTCATCCATGGTATTAAAAATAACTTTAATTATAATTTCATATTTCCAACTTCAGAATAATTAAATTTCTTAGTAATTTTAAATAAAAAGATTTGTGAATAGAATATAAGTGGATTAGAAAAAATTTATATTACATATTATTCTTGTGTAATATTTAAAATTTTCGAATTATTATTCTTTTGTTGACCACATATATTAAATGGTATTATAATTTAAATTAAATATTTAATACATAAATATTTAATTTAAATTAAATATTCTAAATATTAAATTTTAGGTATTGGTTTCAGATAAATAAATTATTTCTTTGTGCTTTACATAGATTAAATATATTTAATAAATAGTTTTAGTTATCAGGTTAAAATATATGCAATTGAAATATGTTGCAGCATTTAATAATTTAACGGCTCTTATTTCTTAAAGATCAAAACAAACAATTGGATCATTCCTTTCTATTGAAGAAGTTTATAATTATGAATAATAAATTATTTGGTCTATTTTTTTTCTCTCTATACGTACCAATGTACTTGGCAATAGTGTTTCTTGGTTTTAATCCAGGGGTTTTGAGTTAGTGTTGTTCGATACTTAATTTCTTTTTATCTTAATATTAAGTTTATCACTCGGTGTTTCTTGAGTTCTATTCCGAATATTTAGACCAATTGCTTTTGTGCAGCTCTTATGCAGTATTAGGTCAAAAAAAAAAAATTAATTTTTTCCTTAAGAAATTTCTAGCATAGATACGTAAAAATACTTGGAACTTGGTAAAAATGGACCATTATATTAAATGATATAGAAAATTATTGCGTGAGAATTTTATAAAATAAGTCAAATGAAAAGATAGAATAAAATGTATCTTGAATAGTTTGTTGCTTTTCCAATATGAAAGACTTTAATGCAATTTAAAAAAAAGTAATTTGTATCATATTTCAATCGCTTTTATTATTATTTTTGTGTATCTGTGTAGAATTCCGATCATTAAAAAGAATTGAAATGAGTTACTATTTTAATATGCTTGAATGTTTCTATATATATATATTTATATATATATATATATATATATATATATCTAAATATATTTATATATATATATATATATATAACAAACTTTTACGTGAGTGATAAACAATTGTTATAGTTATTATAGGTACTAGTAATGATGGAAGTATTACATATTTCCAGGTGTAAATGATTTGATTGTTTGTATTATATCTAATAAATTTTAATGATTACAGCAGTTTTAGCTCACAATGATCTGATTTGAAATGCGTTGCTGTTACCAGAAGCAAACCATAACTAGTAACACACGCATTTTTTCTAACTTTGGCTAACTTCTAATTTAATTGGATGAAAAAATACAGATTTTAATCACACGATGCTGATCAGTTATTTACGAAGAGCTGAGGAAATATTTTTCAGATAAAATGAAATCTCTAATATGTGTACACAATGTTATTCATTTGAATCAAGTAACATATGGCAATGGTACCGATTACAAGTTAAATGCAGCTTTTTTTTTTTTTTTTAAAAATAGCAGATATAATATTTCATTTACAGCGTTTAGTATTTCATTTTTCATCTGTTTTTAATCTTGCTGATAGTTGGTTTGGATTTGATATTCTAAATGAAGCATGCATGGTTATTGATAATTTTAACATCGTATAGGAGCTAGGCGAACAGTTGAAAGCCGTTGTGAAGTATTTGGACATCCTATATATTTTGTCTTCCAAAGAACTTCCATAGACATTGGCCCATATTCAAAAGTCCCCAAATAAGAAATCATAAAATTCACAAGCTGTTTCTCAGATTGAGAAGTATGCTGAAAGTAGAAGCACAACACACACATCTGATATATTCCACTTTCAATATTGACTGGTATCGAACCTGGGAGTTTCCTGTAAGTAAAATGTAGTTTTACTACCTCCTGTTTATTTTCTGTATATTTTGACTCTTCATAGTAAACAGCCTAACAGCTTAAGATATTTTTTAGCATATATTGCGTCTCAAGTTAAGTTCTAGTCCCAGTTGATCAACGGAAAATAGGTGTTGCACTTCTCCCTTTGCACACTTGACTGTCGGAGTGGTTGCTTGGGTGCAGGTGTAATTTTAGAGTTTCCTCGCTTGCAATTCTTGAATATGACCCAATACCTATCAATAGACCTCCTAGAAGTCAATATACGTGGTAGATCACAAAATCCCTTACAAAAGTCTTTCGCAATTAGTCTTTATAGTCATATTTCTCCTCCGGGAAAACTTTTTATAGATTGTGGGTTATATTAATGTGTTGCAAGGGAGGAAATACGGAAAAATCTTAAGTCCCCATCATAACTGACATGCATTTTTCATGTCTACGGCTATTTTCTAGGATCTTAATATAAATCTACCCCAAAAATTTTCATTGTTTTAGTTCAAATCAAATATAAAAATATCTAAATTTTTCTAGGAACTCTCTATTGCCTTAGGGAAATTCAAGTGCACAAAATAGAAATAAATTGCTTAAAGTTATTAAATAATAAGATTGATTTTATGGTGACTTTTGTTATCTCCCACAATATTTAAATCATATGCCAAAAATATTTAGTTCTTTCTGCAATGAAGACTTGGGACATTTTTATATTCTTATAATTCCCCGAAAAACAAAGAATGCTTTGTTATTGCATCTGAAATTAAAATGAGTGCGAGCCACTTAAAGTAATTAAAATTATGCATTTGCATGAGCTGTAAAAAAAGGAATCTTTATGTTCATCTCGGATAAGTACCAGGGAAATTGCATGTCGGAGATAAGCAATCATCCTCACCACGTGCTTCCCGGTGAAGACTATTGTTAAGTCTGTTTTCGCTCTTTCAGATATGAAAGAAGGATAGAAATAGAATTAAAAAGAATAGTAAAAGTAAACGTGACAAAGAAAACTATTCTTTTGAAGGCCCATCAGAATGTTATCGGTGGAAAGGAAGTTGAGCGGATCCCCAATAGTAGCATTTTCAGCGGGAGATTAAGAGGAAGTTTTTTGTTGCCCACCCGCAGGAAATGCCACTGATATAATTACAATGTTATATGTTATACACTTTACTATAATTAATAGTATTATTATTCTCATTTTTACTTTAGATACCTATTTCCGTTTCAGATATGATACCGGGAGGATATTAACGTCAGTTAACAATAGAATATTAGTTAAATGAAACTTCGCATCATTTTAATACTTTATTATAGTCTAAAATAAAGAGCTTACAGTATATCAAATGAGTGATATTTGAAAATGTGACATTTGAATTCCAAAAATAATATGGATTGAAAAATCGCATGCATATTATTTTATATATTTCTGTATTATTTTTCACAACAGACAACATTGTGTGCATCTACATATGCATCATTCATACAGTTAATATTTATGAAAAATTACATTAATTTTAGCAAAATCTACCACTTTTCACTTATTCCTAATTTTTATTCAAGTTCTATTTTTTTATTAAATTATTATTAACTGGAAAAAGTTTAATGTTAAAAAAATCTTATAATTTTGCTTATAAATAGAAGTTAACGTAATTAAAATAAAGAAATAACACAAAATTAGATCTCTTCATAAAACTGTTTTCCTCTAAAATTTGCTAAAAATGAAATTTAATCCCCCATGTTAAAAAACATAATAATAAAAATATGTTTTTTATGAGTAATTTTCTATATTTCTATAACTTATTGCAGACAAATAAATTGAGTATTTGCAAAGTTAACCTGATAGATATTGTGGGAATTGTTTTCAGTATTGAAAAATAATCTTGAAATAATTATATATTTTCTTAGAATAAAGCATATAAAGTAAAACCATTTTTGATGATCCTGATTACGTATTCTTGAGTTTTAAGAGCAAAATGTAAGTATATATACAACGCATACATACTTAAATTTAAAATAATTTTTTTTAATTAAGCATATATACTTAATTAAAAGAAAAATTATTTTAAAATTTTGGTGTTGAGAAACATTTTAGCAAGAAAATACTTCGAATGCATAGCAGCTAACAAAATTTTTTACTCAAGTTTTTTAAATATAGCGCGTAATTTAATCTCATTGAATGAATAATATCTGATCTAACCTAAAACTTATCAAATTTCGAGAGTAATTCTACTTTTAAGTCACCTTTTCACTGTTTGAAATAAAAAAAATGATGCAGATCATGAGTTACCGTTAAAAGATAATAAATCTAAATAAATGAAAATAAAATATAAAAAGAAGAAAAATGTTTATTTATTTTCTACAGTCAATTTTTAATAAATCTTATTGAAAAATTTAATTGGTATATGAACTCTAAAATGGATATGCCCTTTATCAAATGTAAGCAATTTTTCAAAAATTAAGATGCATACTTAAAATTAAGATGCGGTTTGTTGAGTTAAAATCAATTTCCATTAACATCCCCAAAATCTCTCACCGTTTCTTTATTAGAAATTATAATCTTTATTAAATAAATAAATTATGAATTTAATAAATAATTTATGTTTTATAATACTAATTTTGTGTAACATATATTTTATTACTATCGTATTTAAGTACTTTAAGTAATTGTGAATAAAAAAGGGAAATACTCTATTTTCATTGTTATGACTGTTTAAAATGTGGGAAATATTTTGTAAATTCATAATTGCAGTAAGTTTTCTCCTGTATTCATAATAATTTTTTTAAGAGTTTATAATTTTATAGTCATTTCCCTGTTTTAATTTCTTTTACAAGCTTTAAGATTACTTAAGGTTGGGTGGTATTTTTTGAAAAATTAATTCTGGAAATTGAAATATGATCCTATGGAGAATAGTGAATTTTTCATAAAATTAACATTATTAGGCTCTGTTGAAAGTTCAGCTTGGCTTAGTGATAGGACTACATTATTCTTAGAAGTGGCTCCCGAGTTCGATCCCAAGCACTTTTGAATAATGAACCATTTTTGCTTTATTGGATGCTTTATTGCCAGCACACTTGTGAGGGGAGTTCTATATGACTACATTGTAGACTGCCAAAGGATGTCTTAAAGCATTTTAACGGTTATCTCGTAAATACCTTCCGAGAAGACTTTTCATAGGTAATCGGTCGTATTCACGTGCCGTAAGGGAGGAAACATGGAAAACTCCAAAGTGCTCACACTGAAAGACGTGTATACAGAGCAGCAATATCCATCTCTCATTGTTCAACAGTGATTGGGATTGAACCCGGAATCATTTGCTCAGAAGCGTGGTTTAGGGGAGTGCTTGGGAGTTTTCAACAGTTTTCTCTACTGTGACGTGAATACTGTTTATAAAAAATCCTTTTAAAAGTTAAGAATACGTGCTGGATGTTGAGCAATCATATTCAATCATCAGCAATTAAGCTGTCCATTTCGTAGACAGTTTAATTGTTGTTACATTTCGTGGTTTCAAAGCCCTTGTTGGACAAGGAAAAATAGGCGAGGATTTCTACTTTTCAATACAGTAGATTTGGTAATTGGTTTTAAGGGTTTACTCTTTCGAAACGACAGCACATTTTGATTAAGTCTGTATAAATTCTTCCTTAAATAATACTTATCATATATTTTCAAATGACTTCATAAATGCTTTAAGCTATTTGATTATCCACTGCTAGTTGTAACGGATAACATACCACTGATTTGAAAAAAATATTTCTTCGTTTTCCATTAAGGAAATCCGAAAATTATTATTGTTCTTTAATTTTTTAAATATGTATACCTTAAATTAAATTTAAAATTTCTGTAGTTTTCCTATTCATAGCTGTATGAAAACTATCTATATATATGTTCTTCCATGAATTTTCAAATAATATTAAAAATGCATCTGTCTCACCGATGAATTGTAAAGTAAAGCTAGACACATATGCCATCCTACTGGTTCCTGTACGAAATTGTACAATAATTGTAAACATTTTACAACAATTGAATAATGTAAAGAGCAAGGATTTCTTTTAAATCATAAGATTATTATTTAAAGGAAAATAGCATAAAACGGTAAAAATTTGAAAGTACTAAAACTATTCTTCTGGATATAAAATCATATATGGTTTTGTTTTATGATGTAATTTTTTTCCCTTTTCTCTTTAATCTATTATTTTAAGGCTCTTCAAGGTTATTATGAAACTGTTTTTCTATAAAATTTCCACTTTATATTATTTTATAGAATACAAAAATAATATAGTTGGCCAAATGAGAAAATAACAGCAGTTCAACAATATTAACTATATAAGAAATAGTGTTAAGTCTTTTTTTCAATTCTATGCTATTCATTTTGTAAATGATAAAATTAAAGATTAATTCATAAGATATGATTAATTTTATCTTTAATTCAGATGGTTTTTTTTAAATATATTTCGCTTTGATAAGCTTGTTCACTATAAATACACAGTCAATTACCTAAAATATTTTTCTTATTAATTTATTTTATTTTATTAATTGAATCACAAAAAATATATTGTTATTGGACTGGAGATAATATTGAATTTCACCGTAAGCAAAATTAGGAAAAAAGAAAGTAGACTTAATATACAGGAAAAAAAAATTATACTGGTAAAAATAATCATGAGTGCTGATAATTATTTCACTTTACTTTTTTGGCAAACGCTTGTCATCTTTGAAAAGTAATGCTATATCAGTGTAATTTTAGTAGTAAGATTTAATTTTATACTATTTTTTTCATTTTGTACTATTTTTTTCACAATGTTTATTACTTATATTTACGATGATGACAAATCTCTCCATTTAATTTAATGCAGCATTTATGCTGATGTGGATTTTCTTCGGGAAATTACGACAGTAATGCATTTTTATATAATTGAGAAGTTTATGATAATTTATGATCCGAATTCAAGTGTAGCTTTTATTATCCTCTTTTGCCTGTTGATCCCATTCTGTATTAAAATTTTTATTCTTTTAAATTTCGAACAATCGAGAGATACAGGGATTGAATATATAAGCTATTTGTTCCACACTCGAAAAATACATTTGTATTCTGTAAAGAAATCCTTTTTTTTATTAAGTATTTAACACAATTGTAGACCTTGTAAGATGATAAAAAAAATCACTTCTGATATCTCAAAAAGAAAAAAAAATGTCCAAATCAGAAATCTAATTATCTGTTATGAATGAAATGTTTCAGATACGAGGAAATTGAATAATAGAATGGATTGCCTTTCCTTCGCCTTTGATACAATTTGTGATATCAAAAAAATAATTGAATTGAAGTACATAAGACTACGAATGTGTATCATTAAAATAATAACAAAAAAATCAGATAGAAATCACACTTCTATTGCAAAAGTGATAGAATTTTATCTATTGGAGAAAATAGGTCCTTGTACTTGTGATCACTTTCTTCGCAGCTGAATCGTCTAGAATGAATAGAAGAAAAGCCCTTGACAGAGAATTTAACCCCGATCGTTTTTATTTAAGCAAATATGTTCCTAAGAATAAATCGTTGTTTACACGCATATAAGTCACTTAATTTATGGGTATGTCGTGAGGTGTAGGCGGATATATCGCGTCGTAAATCTTTCTTTGAAGAGTGATCATCTCAGGGTCAGTCATCACAAAATGAAATTTTATTTGTCATCATAGCTCGTTAAATAATAACTTCTGAGAAAAGGTTTATTTTCCTACTTATCAATGTAGTTATTTATAAAAACAATAAACAAATGAACAAATATGTAGTAGCTTAACAATATACTTCTTTAACTCGATATTCGTTACATTTACACCAAATTTTTGATGATCGAAAATTAGTTTTTTGCTTGTGTAAAAATTATTGTGTATTTGAAAGTTTAAGAAAAGTCCAACATTGAATCCGTGTAACATATTTTACATTATATAAGCAATATTTTGTAATTTACAATTTTAATTGTTTGTAAAATTAAAATAATAATAAAATTTTGCGTAATTTCTAAAGCTGTATCACTGTAGTGGCAAAATTGATTAGTGCAAACAAGTAGTGTACCTTAAGTTATACCCAAATGTATCACCCTTTTTTGGGAAAGAAGTGATACCTTTATCAAGAGCAACATCATTTTCCATGAATCTGAAGGAAGACTCAATGATAGAAAAAACTTAATACTATATTATATCGAGAGCAAAATAAGAACAAATAAACGATGTAAATATATAAAAATCAAAACATCTTCTAAATTTTATGATTTGTGTTAATTTTATTTTGGAAATAAGGAAATATTACATTTTTTAATGATTCGCATGCCATCCATATTAATTTGGGGTGTCGTATGTATGGAAAGCTGTCTTCACTCAGAAATATAGGCTGACATTTCATTTTATTTCTTAAGTTTAAAGATAGCTCCATTCTGTTAATTTAAATGTTCTAATATGCTTTTATTTGATATATAGAACATACTTATAAATTAAGTTACTTGCACATTTATAAATTAATGAAAATATTGCAGAAATTAACTCGTTTGAAGTTGAAGTTTTATATAACATGTAAAACAATTATTAGGATTGAGTCTTAATTATGATCTATTTGTAAATGATTTATAATGTTTTGTTAATTACATAAAATATGTATAAGAATTTCGCTAATTATCATTTAGCAATTATAATTTGACTATTTATTTGCAAGTTGTTATGTTTTGGGTTAAAAATAAATAGATTTTGTATTCATAAAAGAGATGTTACAGATGTAAATATTATGATATCAACTTATTGATTGTTGAAAAAAAGTAAATTCAAAATTCAAAATTTTATAAAAATTTAAAATTAATTCTTCGTTACATGTTCCTCATGACATCGTGACATGCTTGAGCTGGTTATTCATTATTTACTTGCCTTTTTATTTACTGCTTATAAACAACAAAATTTTACAAGTTAAGAACATCATCTTTTGTATTATCAAAAGAAAGAAACTAGAGATTTATTTTCATATATTAAATAAAAAGTACCAGTTTTGTTATGAAATAGAAAATTACGAAAATTTTGAGATTTTTTATGTGTATTTTAAAATTTTAATTACAATTTTACTCAAAGCAATGATGTTATCATCGAAAATCCAATAAATAAATACTAATTACAAATGTTACTATTAAAAGCAAAATTATGTTACAGGACATAAAAATAACGACTGTTTGAACCAAATTTTTTGAAATTACCAATAACATTTGAAAAATTTTCCCTTTAACTTCAAAAACAATTTTTTTAGAAGCTGGTTTCCAAACGCATAAAATATGTTCTTATACACCCACTTTCCAGTTCTACGAAGTAAAGAAAAATTAATAAAACGAAAACTGTAAGAGTGTGAGCTAATTAAGATACATTGGAAAAATAGGCGTCATTCTTTAAATAGTAAATAAGTTGAAAAGTCACGTGATAAAATAGTTATTTTTTTCCCTTCCCTCCCAATTCATGACTCTCTCATTAAATGTAACAAGATCCTCTGGGTGGCTTCTATAAAAGCATCGCAATATTTTCTAGTTTATTTTCATTTTATATTTGAAATATTTTATGTGAATGTTTCTATGCGATAAAATTATAAAAATTTAAGTAATTTTTTCGTTTTTTAAAAATACATATTCATTTAAAAGGTATTTCACCAAACAGTTAAAAAAGATTTTACCTAATTTAAAAAAAAAAAAAAAAAAAAAAAAAAACATATGTAACATTTACATAAAAACATATTTAACAAAGATATTACATATAAACATTTCAAAATTTCGTTTGAATTCAAGAGAACATATTTATATTAAATTTAATTTACAATGTAAAAGAATTTACTTACTTGGTTCTTGGAATTTAAATAAAGCAAACAATATTCTCAGAACTGAAAAACCTTAATAGAGTGTTGAAAATTTTATGGTAACAAATTAATAATAATAATATAACTACACACTCTGAAATATTTGGGATAAAAATAAAAAAATTTTAGTTACAGAGGTGAATGTTTTCATATAAATGCTAGCATGAGAAATTAAGACTTCTTAATTGGATTCGACAGTCAAAGTAGTTCTGCTAAAAGTATTTTGTACTAAGTTCCAAATCCAAAATAATCTAGCTCTCTCTGTAAAGATCTTCTACTTTGTTTATGAAGGCAGAGAAAAGACATTTATAAATCTGAGATGCAATTCTTTATCATCAAAATTGCCTAAAGTAGTCAATCAAGTAAGCAAAGGTATTACATTCATGAACAATATGATGCGCTGTCTTCTTGCTCTTACGGCAATTTCTACTTCTGGTATCGAAGGAGTTATTTCTAACTTCTTCAGCAGATTTATTTTTAATTTCTTTTATCTTGTAAAGACAGGTCTACTTCAGAGGTTTCATTTACATTAGCAATATTTTAAATCTCAGAGGGAAAAAAGGTTCACCCAGTATTGCCTGAGTTACTGGGTAAGGCAAGATACTCTTAACTGTTTGCCAACCATACAAGAGGTTCCGTTAGGACACTATAAGTGCCATTCAGCTTAAGCACGTGTTTCATAATACCAAGTTTGCTGGATAGAGTTCGCGGCCTTTTAGAAATTCGGCTCCTAAAAAGGCTCTACTTACGAAACTGTCCTTACCCTTGTCCCCAAAATAGAAGGAAAGGCCATTCGGCTATCCACCACCTGACAAGGTGCCTGGTAGAGCTCAAGGCCCAGAAGCAATTAATAACTTGAAGAAAAATTTAATTTAGAAAACAAAATTAGAGTACTATGCAAAACAACTAACTATAGTTTCTGGAAAAAGTTTGCTTGAGAGTTTATTTTGAATGAAGTAATTTTGATTTTAGAACAAAATTATTTATTATTTCTATTTTTAACAGATGAATTAATTTTTACCATTAAGTAGAAAACAGAATAAGAAATTTTTATCCCTTTTCTGCCAATATATTTGAGTTCTTTGGAAACATAGATTAATTATTTACCGCTTAATTAATAAAGTGATAAATAATTAATTTCCCATATAGTCCATATCTTTCATTAAATAATCATAAAATAAGTAACATAATAGATCTTTGCAGAAATAATTTTATTTCAATTTTAGAGAATCAATCATATTTTTTCAATTTCGTACTTGAAACGCTGGAAACGGAGATAAATTTAGGATTTATTTAACAGAAGAAAAATATGTTACGTCAATGAAGAAAAGAATTTAGTAATTATGATTCAAATTTTAATTTTTTTAAAGAAGCTAATCATAATCATGAATTATAATAATAAAGAAGCTAATGAAATTAAAGAAACATTTTAAATTTGGGTAAAATTCCCCAACTTTCCCAACATACATTAAATCATGAATTAAATTTTTAATGCTTCGTCTTAATGATTCAAAACTTTCTTACTGTTAAGAAAATGGAAATCATTTTACCAAGATCAAAATCAAAAATCCTGCTACAGTTGCTGATTCGGATATTCTATGGAAATATGAGATAACTGTTAAAATTTGATTTTTATTGTATTGTGAACAATTTTGACTTAGAGAAAAACGATATTATTCTCATATCAGGAATTCTAAGAGTTCGATAGTTTTAGCAATCGGAAACCTGGAGGCATGAAAAGTTCCATAGGATCTTATATTCTCTGAGTATGAAATAGTGGGAAAAAGAGGATGCCGGTTCAGGTGTCAATCGCATTACTTGATTGTGGTTAAAATTACAGGTTGGTTGTATTTAACTACTTAAATAAGTAGAAATAGGCAGTTAGTAATATGCCATACTAAAATAACCTGACAATTATAAAAAAAAAACTTAATTTTCGCTATCTAGAAATAAGATTCAGACAGAGTAGAGGTCCTATGTTTCATAATTTGACAAAAAAGTAAATTTTTTTTAAATACTGCGAAGATGTTTCTGGTTATGTTTCATAATATTGTAGCTGAACCTAATCGGCCAGACCAGAAGTTTTTTCCTGGTCATATGTTTCATCAATTTCATCATAAGCATTTTAAATGCTTCGTTATAATTTACCTCGTTTAGTAAGGAATATTTTTCCGTGTTATTGTTCAGCCTTCGTGGAAACATTTATTACAGATGAATTATCTTTTTGATCTGTGTACACACACACAATACATATAGCTGTCGATTATTATTTAATACAATAATAATTAAACAACTTTCTTCTGTTAGTGTCGATCTCCACTTTTTTTAGCTTTATTGCTTCACTTTAAGGTCAGGTTTAGCATACACGAGCTGATGTGACAAAGTCCAAGTTTTAAGTGGATTTTGAATCACACTACATATATACACATTTGAGATGGAAATCGAAGCCCCGAACTGTAATACCGAAGACCAGAACGTGAATCATTCATTTGTGATCTAAGCTAATACAGTTCCAAAAAATATAAACAAAATTTTTAACATGAGAGTTCAGCTATATATTTAAATTAATTAGCTAACAATTTTAACTTTGAACTTAAAATATCTTAAATTTCAGAATTTATATTTAATAAAATTCACTTAAATGATCACAGAAAATCATTTAATTCTCTTTCGTTATCTCTGATTTATTTCTCAAGGTCCTCAGTGCTAAAAGAATAAACTTTGTAACATATTTTGACCATTATGAGTCACTGAAATAGGCAACATGTTGAGAATATGGATTCTCGTGTGTCTATTTTTCATCCTTTACTCCGTATGGGGTTAGAGACTTAATGGTTTCTTTAGACTTTTGCAATATATTACGACTTTAAAATTATCCACCGTATGTATTGAGTTACCAAGATTAAAATTTTTCTTTTCATTCTGAGAAACATCAGTCTACCAGTTTGCAGTTAATTGGCTTGATTATTTTAAAGACATTTTAATTGATTTATTTCCTTCCCACTCAACACTTTTTTAGTATTTATTATTTAATTTATTCTCTTTTTGATTCTTAGAAGGTTTTCTTTTATATTTATTTACTTTTTTTTACCAGACGTTTTGCAATGTCAAACAGGTTGTGGTCATTAATGACTGGGAAGCTCTAACGGATACAATGTTGCGGTTTCAAAATCACAAGAAATCGCTATTGTTAATGATTTAAGTCTATTGCAAATATTCCTCATCATCCATAAATAATTATATATTTAATTTAACAACTTTTTGTAATAGTAAAATATTGTTGAGATACTTAATAGAAATATTTCATTATAATTTTTATTACTAAATTAACTGAAGATATATAAATTTATTCAACAGATTATTTGTTATATTTTTATTACCATTGTAACTTTAGAAAAATTTCAAGCATGAAATTTCATTTCATTCGTAAATGCAGTTTATTAATAACTAAGAAAACTTACCATGAAAAATCATTCAAATATTATAATCACAATGAATATTCAGTAAAGATTCAATAATAAAAACATTTGAATAAAGACTAAAATTTGACTAAGTTAATAAGCTTGATAAATTCTTATTTTTATTTTATTTTAATGAGAATCAAAATAAATAACATATGATTTTATTAAAGTTTTTCAGACATTAGAATTTCTTCGTCGTTATAATTTTCAAAGACTTATCTTGCTGCAAGAGGGGAAGCAAAATAAATAGCCAAAATATCCACCCCGACAGATAAGCATGCTTAAACAAAAACGCAACACAGCCATTGTTGAACAGTAGGAGCCATTGTTACACGGCTCCCGCTGTTCAACAATGGTCGGGATCGAACCAGAAATTCGGAACCAGGTCGGGATCGGGAAAAAACCAGATCGAATCGAAAATTTAATCAGATGAAATAAATTTAAAAATACATTAAATTAAAAAAGTTTTTATTGAAAATGTATATTAAAATAAAGCCCGTAATTATAGTTCCTGTGATAATGCAAAAATATTTTATTATGAAGATGTCAGTTAAATATTAAAGTATGATTATATATAAAGAAATCACTCAACTATTTTCATTTATTATGTTACTCATAAAACAACAGTTGAAAATATAACAAAAATAAATGATATACATTTATAGAGGATGTTCCAATTAAAAGCA
Organism: Latrodectus geometricus; assembly: GCA_026290005.1. Lineage (NCBI taxonomy): Eukaryota > Metazoa > Arthropoda > Arachnida > Araneae > Theridiidae > Latrodectus > Latrodectus geometricus. The sequence goes on from JAPDSC010136600.1 coordinate 575,938, forward strand.
TAAGCCAAATATAGGTGGCAAATACATTAAAGTAACTTTACCAAAATAAATGTCGGATATTTTTTGTTTTGTTTTCTTGGTATAATAATCTGTTTCGAAATTTTGACTATTTTACTATGTAAAATATTAACACATTTCAACGATTAATGAAATTATAAAGAGCAAAAGAAGTATAATTAAACTATCTTTATGTGAGCACCCAGTTTCGGTATTTATTATCAAATAATGTCCAAGAGAAGTTCGCGAAATTATTTCCTAACTAGGAAGACCTCTCGCTGAAGTCATATAACTTAATTATGCTTAAAGAACTTTGATTCATGAAACGATATTAACGGCTTTCCAGCGACGCAATAGCGTCCATATTCATAAAATTAGTTACCCGTTTCTTGGCTAATCAACTATAATATGAAGAACATAATACGAGTTCCATTACAGTCATTTTTAATGTAGATGATAGAAATGGCGCTAACACACACTTAATATAATAATAGTAATAAATTAATTAGGTACATAACTGTGTGTTTTGATGTGTTATACATTGTATATAACTTATCAATTTTATTAATATTTGTGCGTATTGATACAAAAGCTTATAAACTATTTTTGTTGATAATTCTGGTTTTCTTATTTATTTTCTTTTTCTTCTTTTTTTAACACGTTTAAAAGCAGAAAGTTTATTATATTTATAAAAAATGTAATGCAAAGCAATTTACAGAGCTGAACTTAATGAAATTAAATTTAATTGGTTGATGAAAATATTTCGAGATTAGTAAAATTGATAGCAATCCGAAAAAGTATTTAATATAAAATTATTTTTGTTTGGAATTAAAAATGCCATTCTTCGAAAGTCAAAATTTAATATGTAATTGTTTTTAACTACTAAAATAAAACTTTTATACAATTTTATATTTGAATTTGTTTGATAATATATGATTTTTAATTTGTATGTAGAAAAGTATTCCAAAGTAACATTAGTTTTTCTTAAATGGCATAATAGAGTAAGAATCTGATTATTGTTTCGAAGACAATTTAGAGAATTTCATTAAGTTTTATTGGAAACACTTTTCTTTATTTTCAAAAACGCGCATAAAATTTTGACAAATTAAGCAAAATAAAATGTTAAATCAATATCGGATTCAACTAATATTAGATGATTTAAATAAATCCTGTATTTTAGAATTTTTATTCAGTAAACGCTTCAATTATTTGAATAAAATATTAACTTTTAAGTGAATTATAATCATGTATTAAGGGTAACTTTTGAATTTTCAATGCATCTAATTTTTTTCAAAATTCAGTTTTAAAATAAATCATTTTACAATTATCAGAATCTCTTATCCATGATTAAAAAATAATTTAATAATAGATAAGTTCAAATTTAATCCTTGTAAATTCTGCAAGATCGAAAAAACAATTTCCTTTATAGAAAATATGTGTTCTCTCCAAAATAAATTGTTTCCCTTGTTCAATAATTCTCAATGCTTTTTAATAAAGCGTACATTTTTACAAACTAGCCTAATTTTAAGAAATTTTAAAAATATCGAAAGTTTTTGCGTATTTAAGTTTTAAAACAAATTAAGTTATAAGTGTAAGTTTTGGTTAGTATTAAATTATAAATATTAATTTATAAAGTTAGTAAAAACTTGTGCATATTGAATTATTGTATAAATAATGAGGAATAACTAACAAACAAATTAATCACACTATTAGATTTTTTTTGGCTCAAAACAAATTAGAAATAGTTTTTGCCCGAAGTGATTGTTGAACTGATAAATATAAGAGAATACTTTTAGTAAAATAATTTTAAAATTTTGCTGTTATCATATAATTGCTTTTCTTTTTATATTCGTCTGTTTTTAACAAATGTTTCGTTTATTTTAAGGAATATTAATTTAGACGGATAGTAAATTTTTCACAAAATTTTATACACTTAATTTTGAAGTATTATGTTTTTAATTTTTTCTAAGTTTCTGTATTAGATAATACATTTTTGAAGAATTCATTTTACAACTGGTAATGAAATTTTCCTTGTTTGTCTAAAGACATATTCCAGTTTCTTAAGCAATTTATTAAATATACTAGAAATAACAATTTTATATATAATCTATAATTACCTTTAACGAGTTTACTTTGCAAAATCATTTTATCCGGAAACACATTAAGTTGTTTTGAAGTTGAAAATCTTTTTAACGTTATCTTTACCTATATTTTTTATCTTCTATTTTATTCAAAATAAGATATTAATATGCTCTCTTTTGTTTCCATTTTGTCATTGATAAAAAAATATGAAAAATGAATTAACACGTAAAACGTAGTAGATATTTAACATTTTCTATGTAATTTGGATTGTATGACCCGTTGACTCTGAAATATTGTTCGAAACTTGAAGTTGCCTGAATCAAGGAGATATTTCGCAGAAATATTTTTATGATGAGAACCTTCAAATGTTATCCCAATTGATAAACTTTCTAAATATTTATTAAATATTTTTCATTGAATACTTTTATCGCAATATATAAATCATTTACAAAGTGATTATAATTTTTCTGCGAATTATTTCGATATATTTCTCTCAGTTAGATTATTAAGATAAAGAAAAGGTTTACATTTTAAAGGGATATTGATATATTGCTTAATTTATAAGCAGTCATTCAACAAAAGTCAGTTATCTATCAATCAAATTGGTGATTTAATTTAATAAATAATTCATATAGATACTTATTTTAACATTTCTCTCTTAACTTTTACATAACTACATTTAAATAGCATATCGAAAATATTTACGACCTTTTCAATTATCGGAGAACGTTTGAGAGGTAACTCTGTCAATACCACCTTCCAGAATTGAATTATTTTTGATAAATGATACAAGTTATCAGCAAATGAAATGGTTATATTTTTTATTTTTCTTGATTTAAAGAAAAATAGGATTTCACGCTTCAAAAATGTTTATTTATTGAGTCAAAACTAAAGCGATAAAAGTGCGCTGTCTTTAAAGTTGGTGTTAAAAATTTTAGGGTTACCATAAAAATATTTATAGACACTTCACCAATTGTAACTGAAATGACATATTACCGAGTGTAGAAAAAAAAAATTGGGAAAAGAAAATATTGTTAAAACAACAGTCATCATTGAAACATTTGCTTTAGAAACCAAAAAACCGAAAATAAATTTTATTGAGTAAATAAAATTTACTTATTATAATATACAAGAAAAATAATTGCAAGAAAAAGAAAGCACTATTTTAAATAATTTATAATTTTGTCATTTTACTATATTTTTTAAAAATAAAATTATGAACATTTCATTTAAATATAGAAAACTTCATCAGAGTATTTAACTTTTAAATCGGCGGATATAAGTATTTTTCACAAAATTTTTGTAGTTTCAAGCATAGATATGTTTTTATATGTGTCAGTAAGTGTAATAATTATGATTGTTCTGAATTGTAATTTTTTTTCTAATTTAGATTTAGGATATTAAAAATAAATTTTCTTTCGTTTAAATTTTTTCATAAATAAAATCTTATTTTTTAAAAAAATTTCAAATGCATGTTTTTTTTTCTGTATATCTTACAATATAAGTGAAAACATAAAATGAATTGTGTAATGGTATTTCTAAATGCGTTTTATTACGTGATATATTTTGGTTATTAATACATCATTTTCCAATATACTATTAAAATTAAAACTGTTCGTGATTTAGGAAATATGTTACCTTTTATTATAGTCATTATTTTAATATAATAATATTATTATTATAATTACATATAATATATATAAACTTAAAATAATATCTAAAACTTATTTAATTTAGATCTTTGTGTTATCAGTGGTTCCCAACGTGGTTCAAATAGATTCTTAGGGTGATAATGAAAATTTAAAAAGCGTTTCTAGCATTACAGAAGTTTGTTGAGATTTGACTATAAATTGGGTCAAGATGTATAAAAAAAACCGTGAACGATAATAAAATATAAATTTAGTATAACTAATGATATAAAACTAAACATTTTCTTCTAATTTTTTTGTCCATTTTCTTTGATAAGTTGCCATTTTTAAGTGCATCAATTAGCATTATGTTTTCAATACATTGTCGAAAAAAAAAAATGTTAAATTGGTATCGTTGAAGAAAATTTTTGTTTTAAAAAGAGAGAGAGGTCGTTGAAAGTAAAGGGTTGGGATCCCTTAACATAAATAGTAAAATGGATAAATCCTGGAGTTACAAGTTTTGTGATCATTCTTAAAACTCATTTATATTCACTTTGCATTAGAAAATGACCTTGTCTGGGAATAAGAGCTACATTTGCAGATGGGGATTATAATAACATGTTTCCAGAAAATACTATTTCGTGGATAATATAGTATTGCCATTGGGTACTGAGAAAAGAAATAAATATTCCAAGGTCACGATTTGTAGTCTGAGCACTTCCGAGTTCTTCACTTCCTTATGCAAGCGATGATTAACTGCCCATCAACTTATGCTTTCTTCGTTTTGCATGATGTAATTTCTGCTGTTTGTTATGGTGATGAAATTTAAGAGCAATTGTTTTAATTACATTTTCATTTTTATAAGTCTCAAACTAAATAGCAATTCTTTTCATGTGCCGACACGAGAAATTTAGTTTTAATTTTCATTTCCTTTTGTTTGCGTTTTTAATTTTCAACTCATCACATAAAATTATGTCAATATTAACTTTTTTTGTTTGTTTGAAGATTTCAATTGTGTCGCATTTGATAAATTAATTAAAAAAAATTGAGAGGTATTCATAGAATGCACATTTCAAAAATCTAAAATATTAAATTGAAGAATGAAAACAAAGTGAAAAGTCTGATGGGTTGCTTTAATATATCATTCTGTGGTCATTTTATGTAAACTAAGGTTTATTAAATATGAATCCATGGCTTAAAGTGGTAGAATCCATTGTTATCGAAACAAGACAAGTTTTAAAATTAAGAGGGCAGAATAAAAGTATCTGTATGTTTTTTGCTGATAAAGATACAAGTAAGGAATGAAACTAAATATATAAAAGATTATATGTGAACCGGTAACAAGTAAATCTATTTGTTGTCTTACAGGAAATCAAATGATTAGTTACGTCATGAAATCAACAGAATGGAAAAATGAATAAAAATTAATCACCCTTCAAAATTATTTTCTTATTATAAGTTGTTACAATCAAGCCTATATACATTATTTTTCACAAATATTTTTGTATTTAACGTCCAGAAATATGTTCTTTGTAAAAAAATAAAATAATGTTCGTAGGTATACATAAAATAATTTTAAAAATCTCAAATTTGACCAATATCATTTGTCATAGTATTTATTTCTGGCGGCTAGCAGTAAATGCTGGGCATCGCAAATGCAACACCCTGTAGAAAGCATGCAAATGACATAAATAACATGAAATTGACTACATACATTAGCAGAAATGAGATATGTAAATGATTAGAATTACAGCGCAGATGCACATCACGCACGCCTGTGGTGCCACTTCAAAGCACTATTTAAAGCTTAGAGATTTAGAAGATTTCAAGATCGCGCAATTTTCGGGTTCATCAATCAATCGGGTTTTTCTTATAGTTGGAAAAAAAAAAATCAATTATGACTCGTAGGAAACAGTGATCATTTTTTGATCAAGTATCCGAGTTTGATTGAGAAAGGATATCGGCCTACCGAGATTGTGGATTATCTTTCAAGGAAATCGCTTGGACGAAACCAAATAGCTGTAATGCGGATATGTGATCGTTGGATGCAGGGATGGTACGACATACCATTTTAGATGATGATAGACAAATTGTGCGCATGACAGTGATGGATTGCTTTGTCACATCATGAACCAAAACACATCACATTCAGTCTGAAACGCATCATCCAGTGTTTGCGCGTACCATTCGACGCCGTTTACAGCAGAGTGGTCTGTCCGCACGACGTCCATTGCTTCGTCTACTCTTGACACAGAACCACAGACATTTTCGCCACCTATAATGTAATGAAAGAAGGATTTAAACGATAGAATGGAATGAAATTGTCTTTACTGACGAGTCACGCTTCTGCCTGCAACACCACGATGGTTGCATTCGGGTCTAGAGACACTGTGGAGACAGGATTTTGACTAGCTGCGTTATGCACCGCCACACTGGTTCTGCACAGGGTATTTTGGTACGGGGAGGTATTGGATATCACTCTTGCACTCTTCTAGTATGCATTGCCGGTACTTTAAACAGTCAGCACTACATCTCCGAGGTGTTGGAGGCAGTTGTCCTTCCTTACCTTCAGGACTTGCCAACAGCCATATTTCAACAAGATAATGCAGGACCACACGTGGCACGTATTTTCTCCAATAATGTTCTTCGTCAATCGCCAGACTGAATTGCTTCCCTGGCTGGCTCGCTCTCTGGATCTTTCACTGATAGAAATCATGTGGCCCATGGTTGCTCAACGATTGATCTAGATTATACACCCTGCTGCCACACCAGATCAACTTTTGGTAACTTGTGGAAGTTTCTTGGTCTGCTGTATTCCAAGAACATATTCTAAGTCTCTTAGAATTAATGCCGAAGCGTGTGGCTAGAGTAATATCCAATAATGGCTTCTACTCTGGCTACTGATTTTATCAAGAACCACACTCCACAGAAGTCTATAAATTTAATAATTTGATATTTGATCAACATGTTATTTACTAAATAAATTTTGTTTAGATATCTCTTGTCTTTCTTGGTGTTGCAATTTGGGTGACCAGCAGTGTAAAATATTATAAAGCACGTTAGAATATTAGTTCTTCATTATTTAAAAAATTAATAATTGTGCATGAAACTGTGTTTAAATTAAAAGGAACACATGAAAATGTATATTTTCTTTCTATACGATACCAGATTTGTAGCATGCCTTACTTTGATGAGGAATGAACTAACATGCTTTGAGAATGCAGTTAAAGTTATTAATTTAATATAATTTGTAATAAGAAAGTATTTTAATCCGAATGGTTATTAATAGAAATATTGATTTTTTATGCTATATATAATTACATCAAAATAACTTCTGCGAACTACTTTAAGCATCCGCTTTTTTAATTTAAATACTGTCACCTGTTCATATTACCCTTTGAAATATCGCTAATCATTCATGAAGAAAAATCGTAATAATTTCTCCAGCATTCATATTCCATTTGAAAAGAAAGATTTAAACATTTTAAAATCAATATTAAAAAGAGCTTAAAGGAAATGGAACATTTACGAGTTTAAAACTGTCTAGGGTTTTGCTTTGATTTGAGTCTTTTAAAAAAGCTTTTCCCAAGATGTTTTTTGATGACATCTTCTAAATCTCTTTAATCCTTAAAAATGCTCTGTCAGGAAAATTATTTTTATGCATCTTTCAAAAGATGGCGAAATCGTTATATTGTAAGTTCTGCTGATATCAGATTTTTCTCTTTTCGTTTCCTTTTCAAAAATAGTTTTTGCAGTTTAACATACACATATTACATTTGCTGTCACAGGGTTTTTAGTGTTACGTCACTAATAATACCGTCAAAAATTGTGTGTACTTACTGGAGCAAAATATTTACCCGTAATAGGTTGTTTTTGTATTTTTATTCGCGGGAAAAGAGTGTGGTCGATTAAATGATCCTTAAAATGACACCCAATTAAGCTTGTTTGCACAAGTTGCCGAAACTGAGATGCATTCATATAAGTAAATATTATATTTTGCTTACTTCTGCTTGTTCATATCGCAACTCATTTGATCCCAAAAATAGGATTATATTATTAAAGTCTTTGACGACGGAGTTATTTTTATTAGTATCTGATTATTCCTTTTATGTATATTTCTTAATCATATTTTTGTTTTAGTTTCAATATTCCACAAATACATTATTTGTTTTTAAATTTTATAATATAAAATATTAAAATTTCACTCACAAAAATTTGTTGAGAGTGAAAGATGTTTGGTGTATTTTGAAGCGTTGCAAAAAAATCTATGTAAATTAAACGACAAAAATATTTTTAAATGTTAAGACTTATAAACGAAAAAAACTTTCTACAATTATATTTTATAAAATTTCACCAAACAATAAATTATTGGAATATATTTTCCTTAAAATTATTTATGCCACTATCAGTCAAAGTCATCAAACTAAGAAAAGTGAATTATTGATTGATTTTCTGGTTGTTCTTAATTAAACACTTTTCTTACGTGGAAAAAACTATATATATATATATATGAATGAATGCCGCCCAACCTGTCTAGTGGTTAGCGTACCTGACTGCAGGTGGGTGGGACCTGGGTTCGAATCCTGGCTCGAGCATGGGTGTACTTTCTCTCTCTCTCTCTCTTTCTTGTCTTTGTCCTTTCTTTGTGTGTAAATGGTTGCATACCCTATAAACTAGCACCTATGGCATGTATGTACTGAGGAAGTCGGACTCCACACCAAATATGGTTCATTTGGAAAAGTGGAGCAGCGCACCCCATATTGCCAGCCTGGCTGGCACACGACAACAACAATATGAATGAATGACTTGAAGATTGTACTTAGATTTTGTATGGATATTAAAAAAATACCTGTAAGTAATTTATTTAATATTTAAGTAACATGCATGATCAAAAAATACTACATTTTTTTTTGTTGTCTTACGATAATTTTACCTAATTTTAAATTGTATAAAACAAATTATAAAAAAAATTAATAAAATTTGATGAAAACTTTATTAATTTTGTTAAAAAAAAACTAAAATCAATTTTAAGATAATTTTATATTATCAAATAGTCTTATCTTGACTGTGCAACTGATGACATTGGAAACGAAGAATTAATTTCAAGAAGACATTACAACTTGATGGGAAAACTAATAAAAATTTTCTTCGATATATATTTGATTCACCTTGATATTTAAGTAATATTTTTAAAACCTTAAAATATTGATATATAAGAAATGATATTGAATCTGAATAACTGAGAAGTTTTTAATATTTATTTGTGGCTTAAAAAATAAAACCTTTTCTAACTTCAGATATTGGCATAATTGATGCGTCTTCCGCATCTTCTTGGAACAAACATCAACTTGTGACATTATAATAAAGAAAAATATGAAATAAAGTATTTCGACTTCTTTTTTATTACTTCGTTAAATAAGTCTAACGATGTCAGTACACAAAAAATTATGTCTATTTACAAACATTTCAATTCATTAAATCTGCGTATTCAGATGCTTTAAAGCTAATGACAGGAATTTAAGTGCTGTAAAATGTCTTATTATTAAGTTTAGTTCTAACTACTGATATCATTTTAAGCATAAGTGTTAAAATAATTCACCGCATAATTCGGTCATTAATACAAAAATTGCCTTAAATTCTAGTGAATTTTCTTTCCTTTAAATTATTGAATCCACATTTGTTTTATTTTTAAATTACTTGGAACTTATCAATAGATAAAATGAGTCTACTTTCCATTAATACGTAATATTGATGCTGAAATGCTCGTAACTACATTTTATGTCATAACTATATTTTGTGATACTTTATAAGGCACATGTGTCTAAAAGCAAATTTATATTGTATGTTATTAACCATTTAGATTGAAAGATCCTTCAATATTCCCTTTTGATAAGTCTTGAAAGAATATAATAATTGATAAACTTTGGCAAATTAAAAGAGAAAAAAATAGAATTCTGATCTGCATTTCTTTTTTTATAGGATGCTTGTGATACCTACTCTATTTTTATATAATCAACAACAACATAAAATTTCATCAAAATAACATCAAGGGTATCAAGATATTTTCTTATTTGTATAGATATTTAGGAACTTTGTTTGACCATCAATTTATTGAAATACTTGTTCATTTGCAATTTGTAAGCAAATGATTAATTGCAAGCTTCTCTTTAAACGAATTTCAAAACTTTAATGATTCTATATATATATATATATATATAGACTATGTAATATCAATATTAATTATAGATGGTTTCAAAAATATTATAAATATGTTAATACACAAACGATTTTAACTTCTCTATGAATATGAGATTAACATTTCAATAATTACTACGTTTAATTGGATATCTTGAAATAATTGCAAGACTAGTCCTTCATTACTAATGAGTGGTTTTTTTTAATACTAAATACATAAATTTAAATATTCTTAAATTTATACTATAATGAATTTTCATTCTATTAACAGTGCTACAAGCATGTTTTTAAGAGTTAAGAACTTGATATGTTTGAATAATCATATTGATGATTCATTCATCAAAAATCTTTGAATTGAAGCTCAGTCTTATACATTTTTAAATCCTTCAGTGGATTGAGACGTTTCAAATATATAAAATTTACAGCTCCATTTAGCAGATTTTAAGTTAAACTTCAAAATTTATTTTATGTTGGTTCAATTTGATTTCATTCAATTTTTCTTTTAATTTATCTCGCCAAAGAAAACCTCTTGTATTTACCAATTAAAAGGAATTGCAATTCATTCAAAACAATTGAAAAATTATAAACATTCAAGCTTACAACGTAAATTCGAGCGAATCCGACGTGACTGGCATATTATTCAATCAATAATCATGACTCACTCAATGTATATTACTACCCGTTGTGTTGACAAGGTTAAAAGAACGTAGTGATGTGGTATGTTTCATGGAAAATAAAAAAAATACTCTTTTCATTTCTAAATGCTATCAATTCTTTATATCTGACGTAGTATAACCTTAAAAGTACTTTTAATCTGTTTTTTTTTTTTAAGAACTTTTGTATTATTATTTTTTAAAACGAATAGACATTGAAAAAATTTAAAAACATAATGAAAAAATAAAACATTTTATAAATTTAATATTAGGTTAAGTTTCTGTAATACGCTTTCGTCTACCCTCTTTTGCTGATCGTAGCTATTAAACACAGTCAACCATTTGGATTATGGTCAAATGACGACGTCGACGCTGGAGCTTGCACTTTCTTCTGTAAACTTCCTCACTTCTTTTGTAAGTCAACGGAAAGGCACCAGACTTCTTGTGAATTGGCACTGTTAGCAAGATGTTTTGTGGCTGGATCAGGTACTGAACCCGTTATCTCCTGAAGATGAGAAGGACGTTTCCACACCAGGCATAAAAAATGGAAAAAAAAAAGTTATACAATTATAAAATGTAATTTAAGTTTTTTGAACCCTATTTTAACAATTATGCAATTTTTTATTTCAAGTTGCTTACCTGCAATAAAGATTGAAGATTCCATAATAAATTTTCCCGTGAGAGTAACATTTTAACTTAATGCTGTAATTTTTGCGTCGGGGAAGTACTCAGCAATTTAATTTACTCCATCAACAAATATTTTGAATTTTTTTTCTTACTTATATTATATTAAAATTACAACATGAAATCTCCCACACCTAAGTATTGCCAAAAAAAGCAGAAAATTTATAATATGTTTAAATCACCCTTTTATGTAAATTATTATAGTAAAAATAATTATTTAAGTGAATTTTAATTGAAAGTTAGTTAATTTTATTTTTTAACCTTAAAAAATATTGTTAATTGTAAAAAAGTAAGATAATCTAGATTATGCTCAGCTACCAGAATAATTATATATTAAAAGTAAGAATTTTTTGTAAAATCGACGATAATCCTTGTGATATAAAACTTGTTATTATTTTTTTTTAAATTCATTTAAAATGTATATGAAAGTTAAACGCTTATAATCGAGATATATTTCAGACATATTTTATATAATGTCAATTAATATGTAAAACATTTTTCCGTGTGAAGTTTATTACAACATTTTAAAAAGAATACGTTATAGCTATAGTTTTAAGATCATTCTCCTTAATATGAATTAAAGTAAATACTAAAATATTTATAAATATTTTACTATTTGCATTCCTTTATATTGAGAACTGATTTTGATATTTTAAAATTATAGGCACACATACTGTTTCTTTCTTTAATTAAGAGTTTATCAATATTATTATCAATAATTAATACTTCGTTAAATAAAGATAGCTTGTTTCAAATGAAATGTAGTAAAGGCTAACAAAGAATTTACTCAAAATCTTTTTCTTCAAATAATTTTGTTGATTGTTGTTGATTTTGTTCTTGAAAGATGAACAAACACACCATAATGATTGAAAATAAGACAATAGTTTTTTTTTCTTTTGATATTTTTAATACTTTTTGCTTTTCAACCGAATATTAAAAATAGAATTGTTTTCCAAAGGCGTTCATATACAAGACTGTCACTGATAAAAAAAATATTTTATCAAGTAAGATTAAATATGTAGAAAAGAATTTCCGCTCTTTAAATATTACGATATGAATATTTTGATTCATAAATTTTTACTTGAGCGTCAATTTGTCGATGGCAAACACTTCAAAAAATGTGATAAAGTCAGCTTATCAGGAATTGCTACTGAAAGAGATAATAAGTATATAAAGGATCTATATACACACATATATATATATACAATAAAAGAAAATTTACGTAACACGGAATGAACTGTGATTATCAGAACGTACTTAAGTTTTGCACTTTGACTGCAAAATGATAATCCGTAACAATAGAAATATCAGATTTTTTTTTAATCTAAAGAATAGATACATTTATATACATTTAATCTGGTATTTTTCGATTAATCAGAATAAATATTTCTGTACCGCTTTAAAGTTTTTTCCCATTATATACAAATATTCAACTTTAGAGATCCTGTTGAATATTTTAATTTTCAAAAGAAAATAATGTGACAAAATAATAAATTTTTTTCCAACATCACTGGAAATGTTCGGAAATTATGAACTAATACATCTTTATTATAATTAATAAAAGAATATAAGTGGATATATGTTGAAACGCAATATGAAAATTGTAAACAAAAAAATTACATTCGAGGCAAGGCTTGTCAACATCTTGAGTCGTATCTTGCTGAATTTCTGTGGAAAATATTAAACTTTTGATCCCTTTTAAAAACAACGATAAAAGTATTTTGTTAAAAGCACTGATAAAATCATTAATAACTTATACATGGAGAGAATCTTAGCTTCGTTTTTATAATGGGAAGCATAAAAATCTAGTAGCACTAAACAACATATTCAGAAATGTATTTAAAATAACTAGTAATCATTTAAACAAATGGCTTAGCTGGCTCGGCTGTTAATAACAGTAATTGTTCTCAACGAATTGACTGCAGTTTAAACTATCATGCTTAGATTTGCTACAGATATAAGATGCAACAACAGAGTCCTTATCACGCCTGTAATTCAAATAAATACATAGAAATACTATTGAAACAAGTTAAAATCAGATGAAACATGTATTGACTTGTTTGTCATATTGCATCATTCTAGATGTTCAACCTCATGAAGAACTTGTTATGAAATTCATTTAATGTTTGAAAGAAAGTAAATTAAATGAAGAAAGAACTTTAGTCAAATAATCTTCATTTGTTTTTTTGAAATGGGCGTGTTAAGTATGGTGAAGAGCATTCATTTAAATTGCTGCTAATGGCTCTTAAAAATATTTTTATCTATTCTATCCCTTTGTTGTCTGTCTTAAGCCAAGGTCGGCACGTCAAATTACAGAGTGAAACTCCAATGTCAACAATCTAGCAGAGATTTACGTCTTGGGATGAAAGGGAGAAAAAAAAATGTGTCTGAATTCATGTCATGTCCGGCTTGTTACAACAGATTAATTTTTTTT
>JAPDSC010136600.1:595262-609036 GCA_026290005.1 Latrodectus geometricus
AAAGACGTGAGAAATTGTTCTCATTTGAAATCCTTAATATGTCTAAAGCCTTGGAGATAACACCGGAAAATATTTAGTATAAAAGAATTTTTAATTTCTCTTTCAACTTTTCATGCAATATACGTTAAACGGGCTTGAACACTTCTAATTAAATAACATAAAACACACAGATAGTTGAAAAGTGGTTTCAGAAACATTCTTTTCAGTTTAATGTCCTCTGTCATCCATTAGAGTTCTTTGATATGGAAATTATTGATCATATCTGAAATTCTCTATTTTGCAAATCTATATGAATTCATGAAGGATTCATTTGCCAAATGATTAACTCTACTTTCTGAATTTATATTAAAGTTTAATTCCAAAATAATATATAACTGCATACATTTAGAACAAATTTCACTCATAATAAGAATTAACATCACAAAAACTGTACGTAAATAATATAAATTGTTAATCTTAAAAAGTGTTTTGGCTTTTTTTATCAACTTCTTGTTTTATGGAATTAATTGATTTGGATAACTAATATTTCTCGCCGTTCTGGAATAATGAGGAACATTGAAACCAGAATTGAATTTCGTCTTCAGGATAAATTCATATAATGAAAATATGCCCAATCGTGTAGTGTTAGATAGTGATTTTCAGGGAGCAACCAGTTTGTATTAATACAGCACTTAGACAATTTAAAATTTTTAGCACTTCCAAGTCTCTTAATAAATAACAATTTTCCTTCTATTTCAGAATCTAGCTTCTCTCATCGTAGATTTTCTAGCAGAAGCTCTTGGATCAAATGTGATGGATGAAAAAGCGAAAGAAGCGTGGTGTAAGACATTCGAAGTTGCCAACAGCATTATTGTAGGAGCTTTGGAAAACAAAGAGGAATAATGTACTTCATTTTAAATTCATTTTCTTTACAATGGGTGGAAATGTCTTATTTTGAATTTTTTTTAAAAAACTTTATCATTAGTTTTGTTGAAAAAGCTTTGTTGTAAGATTGAATAAAAGTTTTTGTTGCAAATAAGGTAATTGTTCATTTCATTATAATTTACAGAAAACACATTTATCTTTAGAAGTAAAACTGCTAAGCCATTCAAGTAATCATATTATCTAGTTGAGAAATTTCCATTTTTTAAGATATTTCATACATATTTGATTGTTTCTACTAATTGATACAACTGAAAAAGTTTAATATAAAATGCAAGACTCAAACTATTTAAGTAATAATATCAGAATGTAAATAGTCTTATCGAAATTTAAAATTCGCTTGAAAATCAAGCTTTGTTGCTGAACTGGGAAATTTCATTTCATTATAAGGAAGGAACAGTTTTGAATCAAAACTGGTCGTTCCTTAGCTTGCAACGTAGTTTCGCTATTGGTTGAGAGAACTTGTTGAAGGCAAACTTACAGACTTTAATTCCATTATTAAGTAAAAAATTCCTCCAAGCTATTGGGAAATGTTTAAATATTACGTAAGCATTTTATATAGTACTTGAAGGGATAGTACTTGGGATAGAAAAGATTTATGATTTGTATACTTCTGTTGACAAAGAAGAGGGAACTGACCCTATTTACATCAGATTTAAGTAATGACAAAAGAAATGTATCAGATATAAAAATCAAGCAATATAAAAGTAATGACTCCATATTGTTTTAAATTCTATAACTAAAAGGGTGTTTCATAAAAAAATTAAGGTTTTTTTTTCCTTTTCTCCCCCCCCCAAATATTCAAGAGTTTTATTCTTCTGAGAATATTCACTACATTATTACCGAAATTGCACAAGATATTGTAATAGAAATGAGTTTTTCCAAAATCTTTAGAAATATAGTTAAATGGATTTGTTTTCTTATCAACTTATAAAATCCAATAAATTTCATTAAATTTTATTTTTAAATAAACATTAATCAAAATTTTCGAATAATAAAATGAATCCAAAAGTTCAATTGACTTCAAAGTCAGGATTAAACACTGTGACACATGTTCTTTCTATTATCTATTGCGAGATTAGTTTCAACCTGTTAAAAAGTTTCAACTGTAGAAAATACCTACCACGTGTCTCAAATGTTTCATTGTTAACTTTTTTTCACATCTTGCCTTTACTTTTATAAAACTGGCAACAGATTTCTGTACAAAATTTTTTCAAAAGTCTTAAATCACTAACTTACAAACCTGCTAAATATATACATAAACAAAGGAATAAAAATGAAAATATTTTTAAATTTGAGATTGATTACTTTTTTATTTATTTATTTCAAAAATTTATTTAATTACATACAAAAGTGATATTTGGAAATTTATTTACATTAAAATTATTTTAACAAATTGTACCAAAAACTTGCCTTTCTGTTGACCACAGGAGTTTGATTCTTAAGGTTTCGATTTCAATTCTTAAAATCAATGGGAAGCAAATACAAATTAAAAGATGATTGATTATAACTATTTCAATTTTATTTTATATACCACACTTAAATTATTTTAATTAAGAAGTCTAAGTATTTCTGATTATATCTAGTTTTTACATTAAAAAATTTGCTTAACTTACCATTAAGAGAACGTACGCATTGAATTTATGTGCTGAATTTAAGCTTAAAACCTATCGGCTGATTTTATTTAGCCTTTATGTAGAGGTGACATTAGAGAATAGTGCTTATTATTAACACTTGAGGCAAAGTTTTAGTAATCTATATATATATATATATATATATATATATATATATATATATAAGAAAATTATGATTTTTTTAAACATGTAAATGTTTATGTTTTGTTGAAATCTACCTCTGATATACATTTAGTGAAGATTTTTGATTGTATTTATAAAAGAAAATAATAACACACTTCAAGCAGGATAATTTACTAAACACATCTAATATTAGATAATGCTGTTTAACCAATTACAACGCATTAATATGTTAATTCTCTTTTACATAAGTAGCTTTTGATCATAAGACAAAATATAAGATATTAATAAAACTAAAAATGGCATAAAACAATCATACACAAAATAATTGCTTATTTTTATTTTTATTTGTGATATTATGATTTTGATGATTAAACTTTTTTGCTCATTTTGATGAAAAATAGGGTTGTTCTGGATTTATTTTTAGCGTATTTATTTAGAAGTAAACCTATCTCTAATTTTTGTTTAATATCACATACAATAAAATAGATATAATAGCAAGATTTGTCAATCTTTTTTGACTCATAATAGTTCCATGGCAGATATCAGTTAATATTTTTTTTATCATTTTCAGTTTTGAAAATGATATTTTTTTTGTTGTTATTGGAATTGTTAATAAAATCTGTAAAGCAATATAAATCTTAAAAAAAAAGCATGTTAAATTATTGCCATCATTAAAAAAGACTTGGAAATATGTTATAAAGAAGTTTTAAAAAAAGAAAAATGAGATTACTTTCCCTGATTTTTCATCAATAAAATGAAAGTAAGAATTGTTTTTAAGTTAGAATTTTATTTTGCATATCTCTTTCTAATACATACTAAATAATTTATCCTAATAGTATTTTATTTATATAAAGATAAGTTTGTTTAAAATTAACTTTTAAAATCTAACACTCATTTTTCTTATTTACGAAATATCAAGTTTAAGATTTATTTACGGATTTATTTATGAAGTTTATATTTATTTCCTGAGTTCGTAAATACGAACACGCGTCTACTATATTGGTTAATAAAATAATATTTTCAGAATGCAAATGAAATCCTATCTTCAATTAATTTTATATGATTATGCGTCTGAGTATATTCTCATTAATGGTGCACTAGTTGTTTCATGTAAGCAATTTTTTGAGATACCTGTTTGAGATCCTATGCTGTGGTCAAAAATAAAGTACGTATTTGTGCTACCATATTTCTTTCTGAATTTAAGCACCACATTTCGACAAGATATTTAGTAACTTTTCATGACATATTTAATTCCAATTGAAAAAAATTACGGCTAATATTTCACCAGAATGAATATTCTGTTTAAAGTATCATTATTGTAATAATATTTTATATTAATTATCTATGTATCAGATCAAAGCTTCTTTTATTTTATAAAATACATTATCTCTAGAATTTGATATACTTTTAGTTGTTTCAAAATGTCTTGATATCAACTAATTGCTGGTACATCGTATTTTGGTATGTTGGAATTAAGAGTATAATTTAATAAAGAAACACAAAAACTATTCCGCTGAATAACTGATTTTAGTATTTACATTTATTTTCAATGAGAAACGCATTGAAATCATGTACATTAGAAACATTAAATTTTATAAAGAGTTAATATAAACTTAATATATTTATGTAAGATAAACTGTTTCACAATGTACTACTGTAAATTTTATTCATTATAAATTATTTTAAAATAAATTATTCAATATTTCTTATAAAAAATTAATAACATATTGATAATTATACTATTAAAATTTAATAATCTGTCAGAATAAAAAGAAAAATGTGAACGATATTTATTGAAATAACACTCGTATGCCCAAAGAAGAATATTTTGTATAAAGTATTCTTCTACATCTACACATTTAAAAAAAAGTTTCATCAACACATTTAAAAAAAAATTTAAAAAAAGTAAAAAAATGTGGTACTAAAATATTTCATTGAGGAAATAGGGAAAAAAAAAAAAAAAAAAAAAAAAAAAAAATAATTCAGAAAGTAAAGCTCATTATATATTTTTTACGATTCATAAATTATAGTTATAATTGGTCTTAAGACGTATGTAATTAATTGGTCAACACTTTGGAATTCAGTTGAACAGTTTGTGGGTTCAATTCTTACAATGGCTGTACCTGTTGACTTCGTCTCTAGTTTTGAATTAACTCATGAATAGAATAAAATAATTATACGTTACAGATATAGAAATAAATGCTGGATAATTATTTATGAAATTCGACATTATTATCACACGTTTTTCCTTACCTGATTGTTCCAAAAGATTTTGAATAATGCTAACAATAAAACGTTTCAATAACTATTGCATCCAAAAGTTGTTTTGTTTGAATCAGAAATATTTTTGATGAGAGATGAAATGTAAATATTCTATTTTATTAATTTTAGGCATTTTGATTATTTCAGGTGTGAGTTAAAATAATAATAAAAAAGAAATCATTTTGCTTTTAGACTGAAAAATGTTAATCACAATTAAAATTTTAAATGTTTACTACATCTCATGTTTCCATCATGTTTTTTTATTTCTAATGATGGAATCTTAATTTTTCGTGTAAATACGTGTAGAACTCAAAGATCAATATATATATTATTGATCTGTGGTAGAACAATACAGCTTTTCATAGAAGGATTTTAAGATAAGATATTTATATTGTTACATCTAAACCATTCAATTTCACATAAGAAATTATAAATTATTATATTTTTTGACTTTTTATTTTAACGTAAATTAAATTGGAGGTTTCTGTTACTAATTATTATGAATACTAACAATAAAATTACATTAAATTTAATAGAAATGGGATTTTTTTTTTTTTGTACATAATTATAAAACAACTGTTCATATAATACATGTCATCAGCATTTTGTTCGAAATAGGTGTAAAAACTTACCCATTCTTAGTGAAGTGAGTGGAGTACCCTACAAATAGTTTATAACTATATAAAATGTAATAAATGTTTCATTGTTAATTTAAGCAGAATTTTTTATTGATTGAACTATGCGGTGA
The DNA here is from genome assembly GCA_026290005.1 of Latrodectus geometricus. Taxonomy (NCBI): domain Eukaryota; kingdom Metazoa; phylum Arthropoda; class Arachnida; order Araneae; family Theridiidae; genus Latrodectus; species Latrodectus geometricus. The sequence goes on from JAPDSC010136600.1 coordinate 600,951, forward strand.
ACTCTGCCAGTCAAAAAAAAGGAAAAAAAATTAAAACTGAAAGCAAGAGTCCATTTAAATATTTAAAGAGAAATCTAGTGAAATTTAAAAATATAAATATAATGGGGTTGTTAACAATTCTAAAGAAAATGAAACAGAAAGAAAAAGAAATGCGTTTACTTATGTTGTATCCTTTATTGTGTATTCCCGACTTTCTCTACATTTTTGTCACACCTGTTTTAATTATAAAATGAGAAAATTTACTGTTTCTAGAAATTAAAAAAATAAAATAATTCAAATTGTACATTAATTAAATATTTAAAATTTATTTATAAATCTAAAGGCATACTTTAGTGTTTATTTCTATTCATAATTTTTTCATTTCTTAGGAAGAAAAAATTATGTTTCTTATTTAGTATAGCTAAAGAATTTATTCTTTAACTTTAGAAGATTAAAAGATATGAAATAATATTTATGTGCTGTAATATATTTGCTGTAGCAATCAAACTACTGCAGATGATTCTATAATATCTGAATTTATAAAATCTATTTACGGAGTTTGTGCACATTAATTTTTATAATAGAGATTTCCATTGAATTAATAATTACAGAGCAACTTTGATATACCCTCCCAAAAATTAAGCGCCAAATCTGGCACTCCCTACGGATTTTTTAGGGTTGTTGTTTCTTGTTTTGGTGTTGCCAATTGAGGTTTTTGTTGTTGTCAAATTTAGTATTGTCTTGTATTTTGTACCATTTCTTAAGTTTTTTTAAAAAGATTTTTTTGTTATTAATTATTTGTATTTAGCGAGAATCCATCTTGGCAAGAAAAAAGGAGCCAAAAACAGGTATTTGTCTTAGCGAGAAAAAAAAACTCACCAAATTTCCAATTTGGGGAGGGTATATCAAAGTAGTTCCATAATTACTGACAATATAATGTTCAGTTAAAAAAAACCGAGAAACTTCAGACTTGCTTATATATGTGTATAATGCAAATTATTGGACTTAATATAATCTCATTTACTATTGTTTTAAAGCACTTAATAAATAGCATCATCATAGTTTAAGTTAGCAATATTACTCATGTTTAACATTGAAAAAGGTTAACATTTTAGATTATAGTTTTTCATGAATATATCTGCAAATAAATGTTACTTACTTTAATGTTTTGCTTGTCTTTATAGAGAAAATAATATAAATTATGAAGCAATTTGGGTGAAAATGAGCTTTAAGTCCCCTACTCTGCCAACTTGGCGAAGTGTGCTGTGTGTCCCGTACTTGGCGGGTTTTCAAAAACGCTGTTGCCATGGTAATAATGGAATACGATTTTTAACGGTTTTAAACTAATTAGCAACCAATGAAAATGACCAATTTTTCAAACTGAAACTAATTAAATACCAATGAAAATGCTAAAAGAAAAAAACCAATTAATGAGCATGCACGGAAAAGCACAAATTATTTCCTTTGGAGGTTGCCATAAAGAGCTCATTAGGTATAAAAACGTCCGGTTTACCACGCTTGGTGCATTTATCGCCACGTTGGCAGAGTAGGGGACCTAAAGCGCAGATTAACGGTAATTTGTTTTTATATTAGGAATTTCACAGAAGTTTCAGTATTTTAGAGTAATAATGACTGTATAGATTTTCATAATGGAAAAGAATATTGTGTGCTTCTAAAATAACCTTATTTTTGTAAGATTTCTTGCAATAGTAGAATTTTCTTGTTCAAATTTATTTATAATTGAACAAATAAATAACAATTTTAAAACTTGCTATTTTAATTATCATTTTTAAAATTTTTGAAATATGAAATCAATGTTTTAAGTTTGAATTTATTGGAAAATTAAATATTGGCCAGGAAAATTTATTAATTCCAGTCAAAATTATAGATTATAATACAATGTACAGGTAAAAGTTTATTTCATGGTACCCCTTTTTGCCTTTTATCTTTGATGTCAAGATAGGTGCCAAAATGTTATTAAAAAATGGCAACCCTTAAACTAAACTAGTTAAAGCACTGAAAAGATCGGTGTTACCAGAAATTAAATTTTATTGTCATTATTTATCACCAAATTTTGCAAAATCAAGAAATGCTCTAATTTATATTAGACCTAAAATACTTTATTTTACTATTAATAAAAATCCCAATTTTAATGGCCTGGCCAGCTTGTCCTTATTTGGACCTTGCGCCATTAAACTCAACTAACCAACCCAATTTTAATGGATTTTTAGATTTTGTGCTATCTGTAAATTAACCCCTTGAGTGCCACCCAACCTGTCTAGTGGTTAGCGTACCTGACTATAGATTGGTGGCACCTGGGTTCGAATCCTGGCTCGGGCATGGATGTACACACACTCTCTCTCTCTTTCTTGTCTTTGCTCTTTCTTTGTATGTGAATGGTTCCCTACCCTATAAACAGGTACCTATGGCATGTGTGTACTGAGGAAGTCGAACTCCACACTAAATATGGTTCAGTTGGAAAAGTGGAGCAGCTCACCCCATATTGCCAGCCTGGCTGGCACACGACAACAACAACAGACCCTTAAGTGGTTTGCCCGTATGGCGTATGGGCATCAATATTTTCTCTTTCCTCTTTTGGTTTGCCCATAATTTTCATTATTGTAAAGAGACTATTTAGTATTTATATTTTTCAACAGATGGTGTGTCTTGTCCATGTAACAGAAATGCTTTTAATGTGGGTTTCTTTTTGTAGCAGAAATTTTTCTTTGAAATTTTTGTTCTACTGTATTCAACACTTGTGAATTTAAAACCTTGTCTTTTCTTATGGAAGTTATTGATGGAATAAACAACGAAAATACTCTCTTGTTAAATGATGAAATACATTCTGATACAGATATTGCTTTTAATTATTTTGATTATTCCTCAGATGACTCATCCAGTCAGCTCAGCCCAGCTCTGTTGGAGATTTGAGTTCTGCAAGAATTTTCACTAAGTTTGATATAAAAAATCTACCTTTTTCATGTCCTTGATTTAAAATTACTAGTATTCCTTCCATGCACATACAATTTTACGACACTTCTGATGTTCTACAATTTTGTGAAACATTTATTGATTTTTCGCTCATTAGTAAAATTGTGGAAGAGACAAATAACTATGCTTGAGAAAAGCAAACATTGAGGGATTTTTGTGTTCCAAAACTGTAAAATAAAAAATTTTGTAAAAGCATTAAAAGTGAAGAAAAAAATTTCTTGTTATTTTTATTCTATTAAGTATGGTATTTAATTATATACAATAAAAAATATGCCTTTTTTGGAAACATTTTAGAAATTAATTGACAGCTTAAGGAATTAAAAAACTAATTTATTGATTTAAGCCTTAACTTTCAAATTTGTAAAATAGGTACTTATATATTAGTGTCTCTGCAGTTCTTTAAGTAGAAAAATTTTTGTAGTAGAAAATATTTGTAAAAGAAAATTTTTACAAAATTTTCTTATAATTAAAAAATTTCTTTTTCTTATTATAAATACATCTTTAGAAGAAGAAGTATTCTAATTATAGGTTAAGCACTAATTTTACATAAGTTTTGGTGCAAAATTGGCTGTATGCTAATACATAAGTAATGTAAAATTTAATAAATAGCATGAATTGTTATCCATATTATTTAATTGTAAAACAAATGACTATTTTTTTTAAACAGAATATACAATTGATATCTTAAATACATTTTAATTTCATTTTGGTTGTTTATTTATTGATTAGGATTGCAGAAACTCTTGATGTTAATGACTAAGAAGAAATATAACAATATTTCTTCTTTTAGTAATTGATAGGAGTAATGATATAATGTTAATAAATTTTATGAGAATTTGATTTCTACTGATAAATTTTCTTTGTCATCTATAAGAAGGTTTGAAAAATCTTTATGTTGTGTAAATTTATACTTATGTTGCAGATATAAAACAATCAGTAAAATTTAATTATTTGTTATGTTTCAGTGAAAGGTTCATATCTCTAATTGATGCATTTTTTATCATTAACATTAAACTATATTATGATTACATGTTCATTTTTATAAATGCTTTTCTTGAAAAATATTAACAATGCGTAGTAAAAATATTCACATGTTTGTTAAATTACTTAAAGTTTTTAAATAAGAAATTGTACTTCTGAATACCATAATTAATAATTTTGACTGCAGAATCATTTGAGGAAGTTATGTTCATACATTAATAAATTTGCTTGTTTTCCTTAAAAATAAATATAAAGTGATGCTTTTAATCTTATATATTATAATATTAATATACAAATATCTATTTTTCCATTTTGTGCTTTTGTAGGTATGAACTAAAATGATTTTTTTAAAGTCAGATAAGAATTCAGTTTTTATTACTATTATAAAATTTTATTAGATAGTATTGTATAACATTTTTGTTTACAAAATTCATATCAAACCTGTATTTAGAAAAGATTAAGGTGAACTTAAAACTATTTAAAATTTTTAGAAATAAAAATTGTGTTTGTATCTTTAACTAAAGTCTAGAGGTCTTGATAATGCTGGTAAAACAACAATTTTGAAAAAATTTAATGGAGAAGATATTAGTGTTATTTCTCCTACATTAGGTTTCAATATTAAAACCTTAGAGCATAGAGGGTAAGCTAATTAATGTTGATCTTATTCTGTATATCATTCATAATTTTATATTACATTTTATTTATTATTTTTTCAGTTATAAACTTAATATGTGGGATGTAGGTGGACAGAAATCTCTAAGATCATATTGGAGAAATTATTTTGAAAGTACAGATGGATTGATATGGGTTGTAGATAGTGCTGATCGACGAAGATTACAAGATTGTAAAGATGAATTGCACGCATTATTGCTTGAGGAGGTACATTTTAGCGAATTATTAAAATGTAAAAGAAATTTGTTTTGATATTTTATTGTTAATGAAATGCTGGCACTTTAATTGAAATCCATTAAGCGAGAAATAATAATTACGATAAATTTTTATGTAAATTTGTAAAAATAAATTTTATTAAATTTAAAGTGTAAATATAAAAATAATATTACAGACATAGAAATTTCATAATTGAAAATTTGGTAGAGTAGAAATAGCACTTAATACTTTTAAGTAATATTTGTGTGTTTTATATTTAGAATGAGCATATATGAAAAATCTGCTGTACTTTTTAAAAAAGTGATCAGGAATATGTCTTTTGGTGATAAAAACAAAGGCATGTTATTAATCTAGATTTACGGGTGTCACTTTTCACTTCTGGAACTGAATTTCTGTTTTTTGAAAATCTTTAATTCAAAAATTATGCTCTCGGGTAAAATTGTGTGTAAATTAATATTTTTCAATTTTGTATTTCAAAGCAAAATGTGCGAAGTTTAAGATTTTCTTAACAGTTATAAGAAGTCTATTATAATTAATTTATAATTAACAGAGGTTTATCAAATTATAATTAACAAAATTTTTATTTTAACAATATAATAATTTAATTCAAGCATTTAAGAGTGTATGTCTACTCTGACTAATTTAATATCTTATGACATGATATTCACTAATTACACTCTACAAACAATTTAAGTATGTTACTATGATTAAACTAGTTGCATCATTAATCTTCAAACTCATCATTAATATTCATTTACATAATACTCATATAATACTTTTCGAACCTTCTATAACCTATGTTAGCACCTAGGTTTTTTTCAGGTAGTTGTCCTATTATTTTTTCTGCTCACTTGTCTTGATATATTTTGGTAGTTGTCATATTATGTAAGAACCAAAAAATCTTTCTACTTTATACACATTTTTCCCCTATCTATAAGAGACAAGTAAATATTTACATAATGAAATTCACCAGTAAGTACTAAAAATATTTACTGTTAATTTAATAAAATTTTTAACAAGTATACTAAAAGTACTTACTTGTTAATAATTTTATTTATCTTAGTGATTTCAAACATGTTCCTTTAAATTTTGCTTGTTTTCCATGCTATAATAAATTAGTGAATTACATTTTTATACTTGAAGTTTATTAAATTAATACAAAAAACAAAAATTCTGTGAATATTTCATAGAATAAGTTTTACTTTGGTTGAACTACTGTAAAACAGCATGAACTTTCCTTGCATCTGTACTATTTAATTAAATTTTTTTCATGCAAATAATATGAAATATTTACTTTCAATTATATTTTTTTCATATCAAATTGAATAAATATAGTTTTGAATAACTGAATTGAAAATTTGAAATCGTTAATTATGTAAGATACCCACAAAAAATCAATGTATGGTTATGAAAGTCATCAATTTAATAGTTTTTAAATTTATATTTAATGAATAAGGATTAATAATATTTCTTGCTTATTAATGATCTAATTTTAAAAATATTTGTTTTCTATGGTAAAACTATATTTATTATATTGCAATTTATTTTTTTATAAAAAAATTAAATTTTTTAATGGCAAATTTTGTAAAAATAAGCTGTTACACTTCTGTAATTTTTACATAGGTAAGCCCTTTTCAAGAATGTTTATGACTTTTATTATGATTTTAATACAAACTTTTATTATTGGATTTCCTATATTACTTATCAGATGAATCAGTTATTCCTATATTACTTACAGAAAACATTTTTGGTAGAGGTTTTTTTACAAATTTACCTACTACAAATATCTTTTTAATTTGTCAATTGTTTAATAATTGCTTTCAGTATAGAACTTAACAATGTGGAAAAGGCCTTTTTTTCATGAAATCCTGTACATGAGTGCTCATTAAGCAAAAATTGATTTTAGTAGAATCTTGAAAATTATTATTAATATTTTAAAAATGTATTGATAAAATTATAAAATGAATAGGTATATGTATAACAGCAATATATATAATTAATAAATAAGTAAATTTATATTATGTATGCATATAAAATATTAATAGCAACAATAAATTTCCTTGACAGTTCATAAGTTAATTGGGAAGTATAAAAATATTTTGATTTATATGTTAACTATTAGCTTATCTGCTTTTGAATTTAAATATAAAGAAAAATGAATATATATAAATAAATTTTTAAATTATATTTATAAAAAATATAAAAGATCAATTTCAGTAATGAATAATATTTCTCAATTGAAGGAATTTCGGTTTTCATTTTCATGATGAAACCTTTATCTATACATTAGTTGTTTTTACTCTGTATAATTTGTAACAAATATGGAATGATTATCAACAGAAAAGGAGAAAAAAGAAAAGTAGTGATTCATATGTTAAGTAAATACAAAATAGAATTTTTCAGTTATCTTTTATAATAGAAAGATTCACTGGAAGAAATTTCTGAAATATTCACCTGTTTGTAGGGTGTATTGATTAAATTATATAGTGTATAAATTATAAATTATTTTGTTCTTATAATCAGTATCAAGAAAATATTTACTATTGCAAAATTCTATATGTGTATATATTGCCGAATAGAAAGAGGATAAGAATTATAAAATTTAATATTTGAATACTAAGTGTTAAGTTTCTCCATTAAACAAAATGAATTATATTTAATATATTTAAGTTATTTGTTTTTTCAATTTTAGCGTCTTTCTGGTGCAACATTATTAGTGTTTGCTAATAAGCAAGATTTACCAGGTGCACTTTCAGCTCAAGATATAAAAGAGGTATATAGCATATGTTTTGAATATTTTGTGATTTGGTGCGTTATTATGTATTAAATATTAGTTTATTCATTGTAGCTTCTGGAATTGGATAACATTAAAACACATCATTGGCGAATAATTAATTGCAGTGCTGTTACAGGAGAAAACCTTCTGATTGGAATTGATTGGATTTTAGATGATATAGCTGCAAGAATTTTTACTTTGGATTAGTTTAATCTAATTCTTAACTAGTATTTATTTATTTCCTATATTAGGATAAGTATAGGATACTGACACAAACTGTAAATACAAAATATTTCTTCAGAATAATAAATAATTTTATTATATTTCTTGTTAGTGTGACTTTTTACATAGAAATTTAAATCATTTTTGAGACTTTTTTAAAAATGAAAATGGTTTTTGTATAATTTCAAATGTGTATTAATACAATATTACATTTTTGCCTACTGTGTTTGTAATTCTTTTTATAAGAAC
>JAPDSC010136600.1:609046-643978 GCA_026290005.1 Latrodectus geometricus
CCTATGTTTTATTTATTAACAAAATATTATTTTGAAAATTTATTGAAACAATATTGTTTGTCCTGTAAATAAAAAGATATGCATATTTTAATAAAAACATTTGGGATAAGCAACTTGAAAATGATCTTCAGCAATTCTATATAATTTCAAAACTTTCTAAACATTTTTAATTCCATATATCTATAATTTAAATAGTCATGTAATTTCTAAATGTTTTCCACACAACAATTTAATAGGCATATCACATGAAACACATTTTTAAACTTGTTTTGAATTGCTTATGATGTCAGACAGAAATCGTTTTGACAAACTTTTGATTTACTCTAGAGAAAATTATAGAAGGCTTACTAAAAATAAAGCATTATTATGATGTGGAAGTGACTTGTTTTTATTAGGGCATTCATTCTCTTATCAGAAGATAGCGAGTTTAAAATTGGACCCAACCAAAGATTGATCATGTTCACCAATGACAGCTGGGGCACATAAAATATGTCCTCCATGTGAAATGATACCTTTGAGGGTAACAGGTCAAATCTTCAGATCTTCTACTAGGTCATTGATTCTAAATTACAAAGATCCACCCACTTTCATGGCAACAATTGTATATTCACTAGGTGCCCCATTATATAAGTTGTTATAATTTGTACTCCTTGTAGTGCTGAAATATCTTTTGCAATTGCGCATTAGAAATAAAAAAGAATGTTTTAATAAAATTAGCATGTTAATCATAAAACATTTTGTACTCATAGAAAATTTGTTGTGTTATTGATTGATTACTTTTGAGAAAAAAAAAGGAATGTTTTAATTTATGTTTTTCTAAAATGGAAAATTTATTGTAAATGGCATTTTGCTCAATATGCAAATTACACATTTTGAAACACAAGATAATTTCATTGTTTTTGAAATAAGATCACACATTACATTAACAAGTGAATATTTTATTTTCACAAATGGTTTGAATAAAATATTAATAGACAATTAAGATTTTATACACTTATAATCATCACTTGAAACAATGTTTATTTTTAATTATAAAATAATAAATTACAGGTATTTGCAAAATATTCAGAGTATATTAATATTATGAATTTTCTGTGAGTAGTCGTAAGTTTGAAAATAAATTTTTCATCATTTTTTTTCTATATTCTGTATATATCTTATCAATGCAATAAATTAGCATTTTCAGGTTGATGTTTTTTTCTAAACGATCGCAAGACATTTTTATAATTTGCTCTACATTTCTGTTTTTATTAATTCGCAACTTATCTGTTTAGCTATAAGTATTCAAAACAAACTAATACATTTCTTTCATTCAATTTTTTAGGAAAAATTTAATAAAAAGTAACCTGGAAATATTTTATTTGTTTAAAGCTTCAAAGTATGATCATCGGAAACTTTTTTTTTTTATTCCATGTAAAATGTCAATAAATATGATTTTTCTTAGAATTTAACTCTTTTAAAATAAGACATTTAAAAACTATAATGAAGGTAGGATTTTTGAATTATTCACGCATCTTTTGTGCATTTATGTTTGAATGATTATTCAAAATTTTAAAATACTAATAAAGTTTTTCATTTTGAGCAAAATAAATTAATACATAAGATAAAAAATATTGATAGTTATTTAAAACAGTATTTGTACTATCATTCTTCAATTAGATTCTATGGGCTTTTTTCAAAGTGGATTAAAAGGAATTCAATCATTATGGACTGTAGCAGAACTCTCAAATTATTATATTGAAGACCAAAGTGTAGATCATTTAACTTCCAGCCTAATTAAAATTGTTTAATTTTAATTAGCTTGGTAATTTTATTAATAAGGTAATTTTAAAGATTTCTTATAAATTTCCAACAGTTGCATTATTTTAAAAACAAATTCTATATAAGGATATTTATTTGCTGAACAATGTTTTAAAAAATTAAACAAAATTCATTAGGTCAAATTTGGTATTTTGTTAGCTTTAAAAGAAAATTTGATTTTAAGATAACTTCTGATAATAAAAATATGAAAATGTTGATAACCCCTTAGATGAATTACAAAAATAATTTTCCGCACTTCACTTTAAGTTTTTTCTTAACAGTATGGACAAAACCAATAAAGCCTTCATTGTTCCAATGAAATGAATGAATGAACAGATTTTTCAAAATTATGTTTCATACTCATTACATCTCACAGCATAGTAAAATGTGAAGGAACTTATAGTGCGAACATACTTTTATTCTTCTGTCCACAAAGTTATTGAAAGTGAACCATTTAAATTCTTAACATTGAATAAAGTGAGAACAAGTATACAAATGAATATCACATGGTTTAACCAGTTGAGTTTATCTTTCAGCGATAATTTTTTGCATGCAAGCATCAATTAGACCAGTATATACAACTTAAATTTGATTCCAAACATTTTAACTCATGAACTGAAGGGCAGAGAGTGAGCTATTGGATATCAGCTCAACTAATAGTTGAGAATGGAAAAATCACTTATTATAAAAGCAGGTCAATTATGTGAGTTGACTCTTAGCTTCTATAATGCAAATTTTAAAAATTTTTACTACAAGATACAACAATTACCACATATCCTTTTAAACAAATGCATATGGGAGCATTATAATGAAATGCTTAGTAGTATGACATATAATAAACATTTTTCATTTGTGTTCATCATTGTTGTACAAGTCTACCACTTGTTTGCATAATTAATAAGATAGATGAAGTACAATTGCATTTTACCCTGACTTTCTTAAAAAAGAAGTACTGAAAACTTTACTAACTTAAACAAATATATAACGTCTTATATATTTGTTACACATTAAGAACATCTGACCCTGTGTTGATGAAAAAATAGCATAATACACGGATTAATTCTAGCATTATCTGATCCCAAAGCTTAGGTCGATTTAATGGTTATGAAATGGCCATTTTTGTTACTAGATGCGGCAGCTTTGGGAATTGAATTCAACAGTGTACATTAGATCATATTTATATTTTTTCTCTTTTATACTAAAAAAATTATACAACATTTATGATTAAAATAATACTGTTTTCTTAAGTGTCATTCTTTGCATTTCATACCATATATTACTGCTCTAAGCTCAATAGCTAAACATTCAAACAGAATTTTGTTTATCATGCATACATAAGAATTTCAAATAAAAATTAATTTTATTTATTTCCTTTTGTATTTCCCTAATATATGATACTTATATAATGGAACATTTTTAATCAAATTCTCATACATCTATTTATAATGACTATTTAATAATCAAAAATATTTATATCGAATATTAACTTTGTTTTCTTTATTATGAAATATTCTGAATTGTCATCATGTAATTAAAATAAGTAAAGTAACTTTCATGATGATAATTTAAAACTGCATTTAATAGTGAAAGAATAAAATTAAGCACAAGCAATTAAAATTATTTAGGATTTCTAATTTTTCATACTGTTAGAAATTTTTAATTTAACTTCTAAAAAGGAATTCAAATTTGCTTGGAGCTTTCCTAAATAATACAGAATTAGAAGGAAAAATAATTTTAAATATAATAAATAATTCATATTTTATTTCTTAATATGTAATATACATGTTTTTAAAAATTAACACAGAAACATGTACTAAATATTTTTTATTCTCAAATATATAACTTTTATACATAAGATATAAAAATAAGAATATATATAAAATAGGAGAATATAGAAATCAAAAAACTGAAAAATATGAAAATGCAGTTATAATTATTCAGGAATATACAAAATTGATAATACTAATTAAAATAAAAAAAAAAAAAGAACCTAGGCTAAATGCTACACATATTTAGCAATAAAATAATGTAGGTTATATTGCAATCATTCATCATAGACAGTGACAAATTATTCAAATATACTTTTGGTACTTTTAATATAAAACTAGTTTTTTGGTATTGTGTGGAAGAATTAAATGATTTAAGGATAACCAATGCCAACATAATGACCAATATGTTGTTCTTCTAATAAAACTTTAACTAAGATTTCAGCCAAATCATACTTTGATATTACTCTTCCCACTGGCTCTTCATTTTTTATAACATAGTTGCCTTTAGCTGGTTCTTCTGCAAATTAAAAATGTATTAATATTTTATTTTTTAAAATATAATACATTATCATTATATTAATAAACAATGAAAATTTTGAATAAAACTTGTTTGAAGTAATTACATTTTGTCTTTAAATTAGACTGCTTAAAAATTCCTGAATGCATTGTTTTAAGTATTTATCTCAGATAAATGAATTCTCAAAACAACAGTTTCAAATTTTTTGTTCCTGATAAAATGATGAGTTGGCGGGTAAATATTTTGAATGACAGATAATTTTCTCTTGATAAGCCCTTAATTTAATTTCCTTTTTTGAATATCTTTTCTTCCTCACTATCAGTACTATTTCGTCAGCACATGCCAAAATTTACAGATTTTTCTAAAGATGGTGTCTCTAGTATTTACTCCAGATTTCCTTATGCAATTTTGAATAAAAGTCACAAGAAAAATCTTGTCTACAATAGAATTTTTTTTTTTAAATAAGACACTTGGTAGTTTTTAAACTCCTAAACAGCAAAACCTGTTTCCTATAAATTCGATGCTATCATTTCTCCATCAAAATTTCTTTCTGGGTAATGCTAATAGAATATTCATTACACTTTCATAGGTCCTCAAAATAATTGATTTCTCTTCCTATAATTTGAGTTTTCACTAAAGATATCACTAGCTTTTTTGCACAAAAATGTTGATTCTGGGTTTAACAAATCTAAATAATAGTTAATTGAACTGTTGATAGAATTCATAACGTTATTAGTCTTTTCCAGATGTTCAACATCTCTTTAAACCTATTTTCCCCAAAAGCTCTTTTCTTACTCTTGAGTTCTTTTTCATTTCTACATTCTCACATAGTTTATTTCATTGTAGAAAAACTGAACATGATTTACAATTATATTTATTTTGATTAAGTGAAATATATTATTTAAAAATAAATTTCAGACAAGGTTTTATAAAATTAACATATTGACTTTAAAAAGAAACATGTTAAAAAACATATTTCTTAAAGTAGAAAATTTAAGTTTTTAATTAGTGAAAAAAAAAAAAAACTTTACCAGCTATATGTGGAGGGAGTACAGCAACCCATTCTCTGTCACTTTTTTTCAATACATGAAGCATGCGTTCATGATCTTCTGTCACTGGAATATATGGTTTTGGCACTTTTTCTCTAGGCCAGAATAAAAATGCTGAAAATAAGCATTAATAACCTATTAAATTTTATTGATTGAAGTTGTAGAAAATGAAACTAACTTATAAATATTTTATTAGTAATTTTCTTTTCTACTTATTAATAAAAAATATGAATTTTTTTTATATTTTTTACAAATTAATTTTGTAAAATATACATTATGGATGATATTCTTAATGTGAATATAACAACCAGTACAATTTTGTAATAATCTTACAAAATTTTTTTTAAAAATATGTTAAAAGAATTTTCAATATGGAAATTGGCATTAGATAATTAGTTTTATATATGCATACAAGATATACAGCAGGATACTCTTTTGACACCATGTTTTTGCATTCCTTCAACTATATTCTTTGTTCCATCTGACATGACAGTTGTGGGACCTGTAAATTAAAATAAAATAAAGTTTTTTTTTTTATCTAATATAATATGCAAAATAAATGCATTTCATTATTAATATTAATTTATAAAAATCATTCAGAAATTGATTTAAATATTTTTTCCAAAATAGTGTCTAATAAAAATGTTCATTTTCTATTATGCATCAAATTAATAAAATTTTTTTACAATTCTATAATTGAATATTTTTTTTTACAAAAAAAATAGAGAACTCACATTAAAAATAAAAATTTTAACCATACAAATCAAAAGTATGTCAACAGATCCTAAACAGTAATTAGAATGTGCTGATAAGCTAAAATTGTATTTTATTGGTCAATAATTTTTCAAATGGATTACCCATATTTAATAAAATAATAATAAAAAAAATTCACAAGATTAATCTTTCTAAGTGACAGATTATAGGAAGTGTGAGTTACAATTATAATAAGTGTGTGTTATAATTTAAATGTAATGCTTGTAATAACTAAATAACTATTTTTTGGAGAAAAGAATATAAAAAAGCATTCCACAAATATTTCAATTTTTAAATAATAATTTCATTTATTTAAAATAATTAAAGACTATGGAACTGACATGATATAATAAAAATACTTCCATAATATATTTATACATACTAAATTTATAAAAAAATATATAAAAAGAGTTTAAAACAAATTTAGTTTTTGTATACTTGCAACTATTTATTTTATTTTAAAATAAATTTGACTTCAGAGTCCTTTTATTTTTAAAATTTTTTTTGAGCGAATATACATATTTTTAAAAAAATTGATGTGAATTACAAAATAACATACATAATATATATAAAATAATTTACAATTTTAAAAAGTTATTTATAATAAAATAATGAATTTTTCAAAATTTAAGCAGGAGAAAATATATAGGAACAATAAATTATCAAATAAAATTAAATCAAAATTTACAATAAAAAATCCTAAAATATGTTTAAATTATGAAATACTGATAAAATGTGGTATATTAAATAATTTATAGTTATTTAAACGTTCAGCTAATGTTTATTAAAACACTTAATTCTATTTAGTGATTCAATTTCTTTCATTATGAATAAATAAATGACATAAAATATTTTACAATTTAAAACTCAGAAATTCATGTTTATTTGGTTTTAATAAAAATGTAACATCAAACATTAGAAAATTTTTGCCTTTTTATATTTTACGTCGCGACAAAAATGACGATCGATTATTGTAACGCAAAACTGATGCAATAATGAATATCTGAGCAGATTGTAATAAACGAAGTAACATAAATCGAATCTAGAATTATTTTAACATACTAAACAAGCAGACACGCTAAATTGGCTGAGAAATTCAGTTTTTATTTCGAAATTACATGAAAGCTAAAATTAAAATATATCAAAGGTTAAAGACCTCTTCAAATTATACAATCATATTATTTAAAAAAAAAAAAAAAAAGCATTGCCGAAAAACATTTTGAAGCTTAGTTAGAATTGCAAGTTTTGAAAACCCAGACAAAAGCTATTAAAAACTGGACGGAGTATTATATTTTGAGATTTGCTTCCGTTAACATTTAAATTAAAGAATTCACGTATTAGGATAATTTTGAAGAGACTATAGAACTAATAAAATTATCTCTTTCTGTATACAACGAATGAAAAAAAATATTTGAATTATTGAGGTTTATTCATCTCGTCAATCAATGCATTTTTGTGTGATTCACAGGTGGTGATATACAGAAATTTAGATAGAAAAACAAATTTTACTTTACAGCTACAATTTCAATAGTTACGTTTATCTTATCATTTTTATTACACTTGAATTTTACTTAGTTTTTAAATTAAACAAATATAATTAAATATTTTGAAAAATACATTAAATAACAGATCCATTTTTAATCACTTAAGCGTGTGAAGCTGCAGTTTAATGTGCCATGAGTAAAACTTTTGACACACGACTTTAAAAATTAAACAAATTAAATTCAAATTTATATTTTATATAAAAATATTTTCTCAAGTTAATTTAATAAAACTTAGAACCTTTCTCTTTTCGAATGCTCACGATTTTATTTACTAGTGGTTGTTGGTACCACAACACAATGATAATTATAACTTTTACTTGCGAACTAAAATTTAGAAGAATATTTTTGAAAAACTTAATTTCAACTTTCTTTTCTTTAAACATATTTTAAATCTTTTTCTTTGTGCTTTTTTATTATCTACTTATTTATTTATGAATGAGAAACTTAAATCGATGTTTTTATAGTCATAAGTCTTTCGAATTGTGGATACTAATTGCATTGCTGACTTTGAAATTCCAGATTTTTAAAGTAAATCGGAAATTTTTTTTCGCTTAACTTCCATCTTTGCATCAAAGTATAATCAATAATTTCGTGTGCAAATATCGTAAAGTACTTATACAAGAAGTGATCACATGGTTTCGAATCACCTTATGAACTTGATAACTTAGCAGCGCAATGCATGTCAATCTAGATAAAAAAAAAAAAAAGAAAGAAAGATATTTAGCTTATTTTAACACGCAGACTTTATTTAAAAATACCTATAATTGAAAAAAAAAAAAAATCTAAGACCATTTATACCTGAAGATTGACTCAAAATGACTAATATACAAAGTTCGACGAAGAAACTAAATTCTGCCTGAAATTTCTTTTTTAGGATTTCTTTGAATGTGTTCGCAACTTTAATTTATGTGTGTAAGAAGTATCAGATGATTAAATAATTGAGAGAGCAGAATGAAGAAAGAAAAATATTTTCAGGTATTAAATAAGAAAGTGATTTATACAAGCAAATGAGTGGTTAACAAGATAGAGGAACTTTTTGAGAAAAAACAGAAATAAAATCCTTTCCTGCACCGAATAAAAGGAAAAATATTTCTTTTAAGATGTAGCTTGGAACAAAGGGGATTACTTTACCTCTGATTATATATTCATCAATAAAATGAATGTAAAAATTGTTTTTAAATGCTTTAAGCATGAATTTTATTTTGCATGTATTTCTTATGTAGCGCATATTACGAAATTTTTTGTGATAGTAGTTTATGAAAAAAGAGAAGTAAAAATTTAGTCTTAAGATTTAAAATTTATTTCACGATTTTACAAACTTCCCGAACCATTTTGAGAGAACTATTTTACCCGTTCCTAGAGTTCGTAAAAAATGAACTATATATTTTATTAAATTACCAATGTCTATGATATATTCTGTCGTGAATGTAACATCTGATCTATTAGTAATAATAGTAAACTCAACAGACACTATTGCCCTATTGGAATCAGAACATGCCCTATAGGAACAAGTTCTGGTGATTTGACAAAATATAGAGGGGAGGGAAATCTTGTAAATATTTCTGCGAGGGACCTCAGACTGTCACTGACCGTTACATTTTTGATAAATTATAAGTAGGAAACTAGATAACACAGACAGAATTATAGTGACTTCAGAATTTCGTTAATGAACCATAATCGTTAGATCACATAGCGATGATTTAATGTGATTGGCTGACCACTAAATCACTCCTTATAAACACTATTAAATCAAGTGTTACAACAGACAGTAACAAATGACGGTTTGGTCTGTTGCCAAACGATCATTTTTGCATACAAGAACTAATTAAACCAAATCCTATAGTTTAAAATGGATTCTGAATTACAACAAATGTCACCGTTCGAGGTGGGAATCGAACCACGAGCTATTGAACCAAAGGCAAGAACGCTAATCATTCGGCTACCAGCTCAGAGTTACAAATAATGAATCAGAATGTTGCCTTCTGTTATTATACATCTACGGTAATTATAAGCATTAAGAAAAACAAGATAATCACAGATAATTAGATTTTTTCAATCAGATATTGTTAACCCGCTCCACGTTTATCAATCCAGACTTAGTCTATGTAACAGAATTAAAGCTAACTGCCATAATGGATATAAAGAACAGATTCGCTGGTCAGTGTATTGTTAGGTAACGCGAATGAATTAATCTTAAATACACCTTCCATTAAATTCCCGTGCATTACAAGAGATAGATTGATTCTAGTTAGCCATAAATTCAAGAATCATGTTTTTTAAACGATGTTTGCTAAGAAAGGTAAATACATGACAAATTCTCATTAGTTATTGATACTGAAATACTAATTGCTTACATAGCTTCTCATCATAATAGGCATGTTAAATTTTAAAGTTTAAGTTCTTTTTTTTGTTTTAAAGCGAACATATAACCCAAATACTGTTCATGTAATTAAAAAATTATTAACTCAGGAGAAAAATGTGTATTATTCAGAATATATAAATTCAGAAATGCTTGTTTTTATATCTTTATCTTCTCTCCTTCGTTCATTAATATAATTCAATCAACATGTAAAGAACACCAATTTCAAATATACAATTTTGCTTTCATTTTGACAATTTCTTTTTTAGTGAAATAAAAATAGCATAAAAAATTCAGTTTGTTAATTTCAAATCGAGTTAAGTCATAATACCTGCAATACGTTTGACGGAATATCAAGCACCTGTATATGATGGCAAAAATAAATTATGCTTTGCGTTGGATCATATTTCACTAGTCTGAACCCTATCAGAATGTGTCATGGAGAAGAAAACAGACATTTGATCACTTGACAGCATGCCGCTGATAAATTCAGATAAAAAGAAAACAGAGGCAGAAAGCTAATTTGACACTTATAAATATTATTTGTTTAATACGAAGCAATTATGTATAAAAAAAAAAGTTCCCATCTTTTTGGAAATAGTAATTATTAGATTATCATAAATAAAATGTTCTTATAATATTAAGAAAAAATAAATTAATTATTTTCGAGTATTGTTTAAATAATACTGTCTTAAGGTCTTAGGAAAAGGGGGGGGGGAATGGCATTTAAAATAACAGATAGGTCAGACTTTGCTTCAACCTATTTTTATCTTTTACAGCTGATAAAGTTTCTGGGAGCTGATAAAGTTTCTGGGAATAATATTTTCGAAATTGACTAGGAGTTGGAGATGATTATCTAACACCTGTAGATTCTTGGATTAATATAACATGAATTCTCTCATGCGTAACAGAACAATTTTTATCGAAAAATAATGAATTTTCTCTTTTTATAAAAAATTAGTCATTTTTTTAGATGACCCCCGTACTTAAAGAAAAATTATTGTAAAGAGATCCAGTAAAGTAGTAAAAAGTGTTGCAATATTATTAATAGAAAATTTTATTTTGACTGTCAGAGCTTGTCTTTATTTGTCCCTTATTAAACAAATAATTCGACCATTTGTGACTCTAAAAAGTCTTATAATAATACCAACTAAAGAAATTTTGGGAAAAAATGCATTTAATTCTTTTAGTATAACTACAAATAACAAATTTAAAATTGAAATAAAACTACTTTGCCTTTATATGCATTTACTGATAACTAGAGACCTGTATTTGAACTTACTGTTTAAGGGAAGCATTTTTCATAGATAAGCTGCAAGAAAAAGAACCCGTAAATCTTGTTAACTTTTACAAAGGTGGATGTGTAAGCAGAAAAAACCCTTAAATTTATATAGGCCAATACATAGAGATCAATTTTAAGCTCAATTAAATGAGATCTAAATAAAGATTGCTTTGATTTTGAATTGAGGAATTAAATGCATTTTGATTCAACCACTAAATGCTTGGATCAAAACAAAAACTTGTAATGGATGAAAGGTTTTATACATAATATTATGGAATAGTCGTTTTTATATTTAAAACAAACCTTTAAATTACAAAAATATAGAAATAGGATAACAGAAAAATTTAACATGCGCTATTAAGTATATTTGCCATTCGGCATGAACTTCATACAACTCTGGAAAATATACGATTTTAAGATTAATTGAGAAATAAATTGCTCTATTACACATTCAGAATGTACTTAAAAGTACATAAATAAAATCCACATAGTCACATATAAATTGTTATGTGTGTGTGTTTATAAATTAAACCTTACGTAATTCAGTTTAAAAAAATCGGTATTAAGAAATTTGATTTCTTTGTAGCTAAACGGTCACTTTTTTTCACAAGAGGGATAATTAGAACGACTGGTACTTACAATTAAAAGTGGATTCCGAGCCATTACAAATACCTTTGATCTGAGGTAGAATTAAAAATCAAATTGTTGAATCGAAGATCAGAAGAGGACTAACTATTCAGCTAAAATCTCGGCATTGGTTAAGAGATTGATATTTTAAGTTTTTTTTTTTTAATGCGAGATGAACATTTTCTCTAAAGAAATAATTACTGAAAGTGAGAGACACGGAATTGTATTTTTTAAGAAATTGCAGAAGAATCTCAACTTCTTTATTCCAGTTTTCTGACATTTAATTTGATGCTCAAAATTAATGTTTTCATATTCGTCTAAAGTAAATGGTGTTACTTTAGCGAAAATTAACAAATGGTTATGCATTTGTAGTAGAAATTTTCTTAAAGTTGTCAACGATCTCTATTGTCATCTACATTATTACAGTTTTATAATTATTTGAATTTCATATTCATTTTTTTTCTATAGAACTCTGTTTATTTTAAGATTTTCCAGCAAAGAGGACATTTTACAGCAGCTTTTGGATTGAATCTGAAAATACCATTTAAACAGAACTTTCCTTGGCAAAGCGATATCATTTAGTACCATAGATGCTATAAAAATAACTTACGAATTAGACGGGACGTATTGTTTAAAGTGGATTTGAATCACTATAAACACTGAAATTCAGATGGTAATCATTATGAAGCCAGGGGTTAATCGAACCCACGAAAGAGCTACCCATTCGGTTGCCGTTCGATTTCACACAGAAATGCATCACCAGGTCTGAAATTTTACAAAATTCAATTAAATTATTTTTTATTTTGTACATAATATTATCTAAGGATCTACTTTCCCCCAAAAAATTTCAGGCTCTTATTCAAAGCCTACAAGGAAAAAAAAATCTTTACCAGTGATTTTAAGTATATTTGAAGAGGAAAATATAAAATGAATAAATTTTTCAAAGCTGTTTATTTTCACAATTTTTTTTTTCTTTTTTTTTTTTTTACAGAAGAAGACTTATTTTAATTTCAATAATTTGAGTAATTTTGTACAGTTTCTCTCGACTTTAAAGAAATGCCCATCAGTATACTATAATAATAAAAATTTGAGTCAGCTTTTTCGATTTATTTTGAGATATTGGTTTTGTGTGATTTTCGATCAACGCTTATATTTTACACGTGGGTTTCAAAGAAGCTAAGAAACCTTACATACATCTAAGCCTGAGGTGGGATTCAAACGACGAACAGTTGAACCAAAGGTCCGGGCGAACCATCAGGATGCTGTTTCAGATGTAAACCATTTTAGAAGGCATTAATTAATCAGTCATTTTGAATTACAAATTCTAATTTAATATTCATAAATTTCAAAGTTTCCCTAAAACTTTTTCATTCTTTAAAACTGAAGAAGTGGCACCAGACATTCTGAATGGATCAGATCATTTTTCTTTTTGTTTGGTTTTTATTTGTTGCTTCAACACGCTCCGAGTTCATTTTTTTTTCATAAAATATTACATGTCGACATATAATCGTAAAAATATTTCAGATCAAACACAATTTCTTTAAACTGCGTTATTTAAAGAATTTTATGTTCAAATCACAACGTGCATTCAATTTGATTTGGCATGATATTACGACTTCCCAGTACACAAAACATTTTAAATAAAATTATTGAATTTATTTTCAAAAGGTTTAATGCTATCTGTCGACACAAATTTTTCAAATCGTTTAGGTTCATACATGTACATGTAGCGTAGGCGGTGAAGGTCGTTATTTGATCTGCTCCATTTCCAGACAGAAGTTAAATTGCATTTTTTTTCCAGCACCGAAATAAGTTTAATAAAATGAAGCGATTGCAGTTAATTTAATTCAACTTTTTGCATTATATAAATTTTATTCGTTTATTTAAAGTTATCTTGTTTAAAAGGTTCGACACAACAATCATTACGAATTTAATTACAAAAGGTAATTAATTTTATGTTACAATTGAAAGTGGAAGGAAATTATTTTCTTGGTAATATTGACGGAATTAAAGAAGTTGGAATGTAAATGAATTTGCTTCATTTTAAAATAAAAGGAAATGAAAAAGAATTTTATTGAGCTAAGTTTATTTTACAAATATATAATAATACCAAATAGGATATTTTGAAAATAGTTATTTCATTTAATAAAAAATGTAAGAATAACAAATAAAATAAAAAAAAACTTAGTATTTTTACTTTTTTTATTGAATAAAAAACTATTTTAGTTATTTTTACAAATGAAAAAAAAAAAAAAAAAAAAAAATTATCGATATTAGGACATTTTACATTATATCAACAAAAATTTTTCTCAACTAATTTCATCGTATTTCTGTTCCGAAGTTCAGGTTGGTTGTGTTTCTTTTTTTATATTAAATCAATAAAATGAATTCATCAATTACATTGTGTTGAACGCGAAACTTTCAATATTAGTAAGTAACTTATAAAATGGCGTAACACGAAAAACTGAAAATATTGAATCTGAAATTGAAATCCATGAAAATTAATCTGTTTCCAATCAAAAATTACGATCAATAAAAGCACTGCATTACATTTGAAATCTCAATTAATAATGAAGGACAATTTCTCGGATAACTTACAACAAATTAATAATAAACAAAAAATCTTTGCCAGCAGGATTTAAATTCAGTTTTTAAACTGATAAATATACTACAATGATAATAAGATATGCTACCTCCAATTGATATTTAAATTCTAAATTGAACCATTTTTTTTCAGTTTTGAGATTCGATTCAACTGATTATTCTTATATTGATAAAACTTATCAATATAAGATAATATTGTTCTTATATAAGCAACATTTAAAAAATCTTCCAATTCTTTAGTTAAAGTAGAAAAAAAAAGCTGTTTTATTTATATAAAATTGAAATATTTTTACTAAATGCATATAAAAATAATTTTCTTCAAAGGGGGAAAAAACCCCGAGAAATTTCTAAATTTTATTTCCATACCCCTTAAAAATTATCATTTGATTACCTTGTAAAAACTGGAAATGAATAAATCTGGATGAATGCACTGTGCGCAAATGTGGAGAACAAATGTTATCAAATTTGATAATACATTGAATCGCAAGATATTTGGAATATATAAAATAAATTTTCACAAAAATATTTTTTTAATTTAGCTTTTTATTCTGAATAACCAAAGTGGAGCTATTGTTTTGGAATTCATTTATTAAAATAACCTATATTTGTAAGTCAACTGAACCCTTCTTTTTTTTGAATGGAGATCTTGATCTCTGACGATTCTTCTAGAATAACCCACCAATAAAATTTCAAATTTTGCGTTATTTTAGAGAAAGGGTATCATATCCAGCTTATCATTTCCCAAGAGCTTAATTCACAATGCATTTCTGTTGATCTGGTAACTGAAAACAGAATGCTGTTATTTTTACTCCTTGAACACAAGTTTAAATTGTTGAAAAAGGGTTTTTCTTCTAAAAGTGCATTCTTTTATTTTAATTGAGATATCTAAATGAATACAATATAATCTCCTACAAAAAGCAAACCTACTTTTAAAAAGATTACCATAAAGCTATTTAATAAAGAGAAATGTAAAAAAAAATTTTTTTTTAGTTTATAAGCGTATAAATGAGGTTTTTTCACTGTAGCATTATTT
Source organism: Latrodectus geometricus (assembly GCA_026290005.1). Taxonomy (NCBI): domain Eukaryota; kingdom Metazoa; phylum Arthropoda; class Arachnida; order Araneae; family Theridiidae; genus Latrodectus; species Latrodectus geometricus. Next base: position 624,384 of record JAPDSC010136600.1, read on the forward strand.
TATGCGACACAAATGCATACATTACTTACAGCCATTTTTTTCATCAACTGTAGAATGTGGCTTCTGTTTTTATCACTTGTGGTAAAACAAATTTATACTGTGAGTACGATTTTTTATATTTTTCCATTTTTCGTAAAGTTAAGAATTTTATATATTTTTGAAAATTTAATTGCTTATCAAAAGTTTGTGATATAACTGAGTGTATTAAACGAAAAACTCAAAGCAGTGTTAACAAATTTAAATACTTCCATATAGATTATTACACATTGAAAACCTTAATTGCTTGAAATTAATAGAATTTGAAATATTTTTAAATAAAATTAAGTAATAAATAATACTGAAACATTGTTAACTAATTTTTAAAATTATCACTATGAAAAAATTCAAACTTTATCTATTTATTCTATGAAATAAATAGAATAGTGGACTACTTAAAATTACATATTTTTTTGTAATATTCGTATTATAGAGCTTACTGAAAGAAAATTCCAGTATTTATTTTCGAAAATGTTTTAAACAAATGTTCTTAATTTTAAGAAATAAAATGCTAAAATATATATTTGTTACTTATAGTAAACTAAACTCTGTTTAATCTCTCAACTTATTCTTGGCATGCTTTAAGAATTATAATAAATGTGAATTAAGACTATAATTTTATTTTCAAACTTAAGTTTCTTAACTTACTATGACAATAATAAATATTCGAAAAATCGTATAATTTTTTTTTCTGAAGGCCTACGAGAATTTCCATGGAAATAATAATGCTTTTGTCACACAATATAGATTAAATTACAATATTTTTTTATTAATTATGATTAAATTACAATTAAATTTTTTATTAATTAGTTAAAAAAATTATGATTAAATTACAATATTCATTAGTTTTATAAAAAAGGATAATGTGTTTTTCATCCAAGAAGAGAAAAATAAAATGAGTGAGAACTTGTAACCAGCTCAAAATTGGCCTCCTGTAGTTAAATGGAAGCGGCTAGTTGGAAGTCTAATTCAGAAGCAAGGTCCGAACAGAAGACCTCTACTATTTGATCTACCAACTGCAGATGTATCATTTCACTTAAAGAATATAGTGAATATGCCTTAGCCTCCTTTAGTCAATGCAAAAGATCTTTAATTAAGTCAGGATTTAATTAATTGCCTTCCAATAATGAGAATGAGCCTTAACCAACCAGGCCACAGCAATTCTTATACTAAAATTGTAAGCCACTCTAGCTGCAATTACAGAAAACAGCTTCAGATTTTCTTCTGAAAAATTTAGGAAATCCTTTAAAAATCGTCTTATTCTTTGGTTAAATTGGGATTTGAAAGCACTCTTTCCTGACAATGAGAGTAATACCCTAAGCAATCAGGTCTCAGAGAAATCAAGTGAGCAAACAAAACACATTAGCTAATGAAATATGTTTGTTTAACTCAAGGGAAGTAAAAACAAGATTTCAAATATAGATGCAACATTAAGTTCTTATTCTCAACATTTTCTCTTTTACGTTCCTTAATTTTAACTTTACTTTACAGGTGCAATTGCTGTGAATATTTCAACATATTATTCAATATTTCTTTTTTAAATTTTTTAAGAAAGTTAAAATTAGTTTACGATATTTAATTTTGCATTTTTGATTACCTTTCTTAATACAAGTCTTATCATTAATTATTGCAGTACATAAATGAAGTTACTGGAATCCCTTTATTAAGACTACTTTTGATATATCTGTTTCAAACTTCGCTTTTACATATATATATATATAGTGAATCTTATAAATATTCAGTTGTAGAGCAAAACAATAGGAATATTAATTTCGAAAATTGTTATACTTCAACTAAACAATACAGTTCTTCCAAGTTTGTATTAAGTACTACAATACATCATACTTGAACTGGTAAAATTATATACTTTTGCATTCATTTATAGAATTCCAAATCTACCAAAATTATTGAATGGCAGTTGAATTATTTTGATGACAGACTTTTTATCCCAAATCAATAAATGTAGAATTTTATGAATAGTAGTGCCTCTACCACATAAGATAGCTGTAACAAGGAAAATGAGTAATTCAACCAGACAAATTATCATTTCGATTATTTCAGACTTCTAGATGTGTATTTAATAAATACTGGCAAAAGCATTATTTTAAGTATACGGTTCCCTTACAACAGAACATTTAAGGGGTTCTGTTATAATGTGAAGCACAATCTATCAATGTATCCACATTGATAGATCACTTATTGACATGAATGAGAGAAAATAACACATAATTAATTATAAAAATCTCATAGATCACTTATACCACTAGATTTCAAACTGTTTCTAAGAGAATCTCCTTTATTAAGAGATAGGGATGTATTGCTGTGCTCAAACATAGTTAAATAAATCTAACAATAAAATAAAACAAATGTATGCATATGAAAAACACCTTCTATTTAACATTTAATGAGTTGTAATTAAAGCTGAAAGTAGCTCAACTATGATAAAACTTGGGGATTCTTTCATAGATAAGTCAATGACTTAATCCTACACCGATTAATGATACATAACTTCACGTAACAAACATTTTTATTGCTTTCATTGTTGTTTTGGCCTTAACTATCCAGTCATTACAAAAATAAGCTAAAGTACCAATATAGGTTTTTCCGAAATTTTCTATACTTTTGAAAACCTTAAAATGAGTTAAAAATTAAGCACTAATAAAAGTGAAGAATAGTTTGAGATAATTAATATAAAATACTTTTAAATCATATTTCAAAACATCAACTTTTTTGTTATTTCATCATATTATTGATTTAATATTTAACTGTAAGGGAGCTTTAACCCCTTAAGCAGTCAATTTTTCTTTTTTTTACTAAAATGCATATTATTTATTGCATACAATTAAGTACCATACTTAATAGAATAAAAATAATGAGAAATTTACTTTTTTCATTTTTAATGCTTTTACTTTTTTTATTTTAGTTTTGGAACACAAAAGCACCTAAATGTCTGCTTTTCACAAGCTTATTTATTTTTCTTTTCCACAATTTTACTAACAAGAGAAGAATTAAATAATGTTTCATAAAATTATAGAACACCAGAAGTGTCGTCAAATTGTATGTGCATGGAAGGAATACCAGTACATTTAAATCGAGGGCACGGCATAGATACATTTTTCACATCAAACCAAGTGAAAATTCTTACAGAACTCAAATCTTCAACAGAGCTGAGTTCACTGCATGAGTCATCTTAGGAATAATCAAAATAATTAGAAGAAATAACTGCATCAGAATGTATATCATTATCTAACAAGAAAGTATTTTTGTCGTTATTCCATAAGAAAAGACAAGGTTTTAAATTCGCGAATGTTGAATACAGTAGAACAAAAATTTCAAAGAAAAACCAGGATAAAAAGCATTTCAGTTACACGGACAAGCCACACATCTGTTAAAAAATATTAATACTAAATAGTCTCTTTACAATAATGAAAAGGAAAGAAAATATTGATGCCTGTATGCTATATAGGCAAACCAGTTAAGGTCAATTTTGGGTAGCACATACATTGTACGGGCAAACTGCTTAAGGGGTTAAAATTAAATCAGTTAATTTTAATAATAAAACTATTTGACAAACCCAGTCTATATAAAAGGAGCAATTTATTGTAAAAATTAATTAAAATAGTCTTAAACATTTTAGAAATATAAATATCCAAATAAAATCAAGATGTATAATTGATAATATATACATAAAGCACTGGCAAACTTCCAAATTTTAGGTTGTTTTGCTCTAACTGAGGAAAATATAATAGTTGCTTTAATCTTGTCATCTAGACAAAAAGATAGATTTCATTGAATTTTTTACATTTTAAATTAAGAATAATGATTTTTGAATTTATTACCAGAACGTATAACAATGCTTGCTTAAGCCTTTTGCTTATTGCTTATAGATACTTTAAAATTGTTTTTAATGTTTATAATACAAGATCTTAAAATTTAATCAATGCTCAAATAAGTAAGATTATAAAATATATAAAAAAGGTTTATCATTGAGAAACTCTGAAATTACTTTAAGTTAATAAATTAAAGAAAAATATTGTAATAGTTGAGCTAGGAAAGTCACCATTCTAATTAATGAAAAGTAACTATTTTTATTTATGCCCTAGTGAAATTTCTATCAAAGATCTATAAAGATGGCTAGGTATATAAAATATGTTTTAGTCAATATCTCCCATTGAAATGATAACTTTTGAATAACAGATCAAGTCTGCATATCTTCTGCTTCTAAATTACAAGAACTTTTGGGGTTATGATGGCACATCCATTAGGTTCCTACTATTTAAAGTACCATCAATTCTATCATTTGTAGTGCTAAAAGATGAAATATTTCTTATGGCTAAGTATTAAAAAAATGTTGTACAATATTCATCTAGCATTTCTTATGAGATTTTCAAGGACGATAAGTCTTAATAATAAGTATTTCAAGGTAGAATGTGTAAAATAATGATAAAGGAAGACATTGTCTACTACTAAATACATTTTACATCTTTATAATTGTTCTATTTTGAAATTTTTTTTTCTATACACACATCAGACAGAATATACTTACTCAAATCATTTCTTGTCCCTAATACAATTATGACTGCATCATGATCTTTAATGGCATCACTTACAACATCGTTATGAAGAACATCCCCTTCAACCACATGTGAAGGAACAATTGAACCAAGTTTAAGTTTGTCCCTTACAAATGCTGTAACTTCATACCCTAAATACCATTATATAACAGGTATAAGAATTTTGCAAAAAATGTTAAATCAAACTTTATTCCAATACAAAATTTATAAAAAGATAACACAAAAATATTACACTATATAAGTAACAAAATAAAATTACACTTAATGAATCAAAACATTATTCTGCTTTGTATTTTGGTGGTCTTTTCTCCTTGAATGCTAAAAGACCTTCAACACGATCCTTTGTACCAATTGTTTGAGCATAATATGCTTGTTCAAAGGCCAACCCACTAGATAAGTCTACTTCCATCCCCTTGTTAATAGCAAGTTTTGCCAATCGAACAGCAATCGGTCCTTGACGTGATATTTCTTCACCTAACAAAAGAGCTTTCTGGAATGCAGCATTTCCATTTTCATTCTGTTCGGCAACATCATTCACCAAACCGATTTGAAATGCTGTATTTCCATCGATAATACGAGCGGTAAAAATAAGTTCTTTGGCAATAGCTGGGCCAACAATTCGAGCTAAGCGTTGAGTTCCACCACCACCTGGGATGATAGCCAATTTAGTTTCGACCAAACCCATCTTGGCGGAAGAAGAAGATATACGCATATCACATGCTAGAGCCAATTCAAGTCCTCCACCAAGAGCATATCCATCGATTGCTGCAATTGTAGGAATGGGAAGATCATGTAAATCTGTAATGGATTGGCGGATTCGACTAACAAATGGTGCAACTTCAGCTTCTGGCATTGCAGCACGCTCCTTTAAGTCAGCACCAGCACAAAAAACATTTTTAACTAAACTGTGAATAATAAGAACTCGAACATTTTTATCATGCTTTAATTCTTCTAATATTCCAGCAAAAGATGACACAGATTGCTTTCCAAGTGCATTTTTTGTTTCAGGCCTGTTAAAACCTAAAGTCACGATGCCTTGGCGTTCACCAGATAATTTCTCCAATTGAAATACGCTATCATAGCTACTTATCTTTCGTGAGATTCGGAAGGATATATTAAAAATGGAATATAATGGACTTTTAATAACATTAAAATTAAGGACAGGAAACATAATTGTTTAGTATAAAATTGTCTAACAATACTTAACACAAACATTAACACGTGATACCGATACGCTACTACTACTGCCCTCTAGATATACGAAAATTTAATGATAAAAAGTTATTCATGATATAAATTTATAACAAAAATTACCTTTATTTAATGCTGCTTCAACAGTGGCTAAGCCAGTATTTCCCGATGCTCCAAATATAATAACTTTCTTAATTAAAGGAGACATGATTATTTTAATTGTTTACATATGAAATGAAAACGAAATTGAAGTCGAGGATACGGGCGCAGTTGTGTTGCAGACGACCTTTGCTCTGGGAATGATATAGCGATCAACACGTAATTAATGAATATTTTTATTTATTTATTTTCTCTTATTATTTTATACAGGATTGCATAAAAAGCCAATCTAAATGTAAAAATTATTTTAAAGATAAAATTTAAAAATTATTAAAAGAATTCAAAAATTTTGATTTTGGAATAAATAAATATACGGGAGTAAAACTATTGACATATTTTCCTTATCTAAAAAAATATATGGAATATTATACTTCAAATTATGATTTTCTCATTGAATTAAATAAAAAGGGTGATGTATTTTTTCGCATTTTCACCGTAACCGTTATTTTATATTGACTGAACTGTGAATCGTCTTATTTCTTTACTTTTTCCTTTTTAAACTTCTTTCGTTGACACATCTGTTCATAATAGTGTATTTTTCGTAAGATATGTATTTGGATTAAACATATGCGTGTAAGTTACTAGTTTTTCTAGCAATGTTTAAATTGCAGAAAAATGCAGGCTTTTTGATTATTAAGATAAAATGCCATTTCATTTATTTCTGTGTTTTCTTTAATATATTCCCGATAAGCAGTCATATTTGAAGACCGATTTTTTTTATTTACATTCTTCACAAATTGTAGAAAAAAAATCCATTATCTCTTAAATTGAAAAAAAACAAATAAACATTTTCATTATTTTATCTGAATGTTGAAATTTTTGTCGAATTGAATACATTATATCATTCAAGATAGATTAATCTTTTAAATCATATAGCTATATTAATTTATATCTTTTACAATAGGAATTCATTTTGCATGTTATATTGACTATTTTATAAAATGGTCCGAGAATATGTGATGAGAAGTTTTAGAGAATTTTTTTCTAGAAATTCTTGATTATACATTTTAAGTGCAAAATTTCTCATTCGAAAATCTGTTAGGAAATTATTTAATATGATTGTGTTTGAAAATTCTGTTTATGTCAAATTACACAAGTATTTCAAATTTATTGCTTAGTAAACCTTGCTGATTTATCCATTTAAGATAGTTAGCTTTCTGTTTACCAGTATGTTTTTATTCAAGTCCTTCTGTCTCAATATCAGTTAAAGGATAAATTTATATTGTTTATTAATTTTTTATTTGAATTTTTTCTAATTTGCAACTGACATCCTGTCCTTTGTGTGTTCGATTCGTATATAGGATATCTACTTTATGCTTTTAAATCTACTTTATGTAATATATCTTATTCCAGTTTGCCTTTGTAAAAAGTAGCTTTGCTGGTAGAATGACGTTTGAAACTATGCTAGTTTAATACCAATGAATAAATAGTGGAAATGATGATGCCACTAAATAAGTTTCACAGGTGCTTATGGCATGAGGGCTGTGGAAACATCAATTTGTTTTGTGATAATGTATCACATTAAAAAGTACAAATTTTAAAGATATAATTATTTTACCATAAGTTTTTCAGGTTTAAATATGCTCTGTAGAGCATATAAATCATTTGTTTATTTATGCATTTAAGTTTTTCAATAGGTTAAGGCAATTTTTATACTATTGCCTTTTTGAAGGACTTCATTGATTGAAAGGAGTATTCATGTGTCTTAAAGGGTCAAACTGGAAAAACACCCATCATAATGAATATGCATGCAGAAATGTAACATTTATCTACTGTTCAATTGCAGTTGAGATTGATATTTGTAATAGTTTGGAATTTTTAAATTAGATAGTAAACCAATTATTGCTTATACAAAAAAATTATAGTAAAGAAATAATCAAGCTAAGTTATTAAATATTTTACTTCATAATATTTTACTTAATTATTATCATTGTGTAACATATATTGCTTATTTGATGTGAAATTATTGCCAATGCAGGTCATTAAAATAGAAATTGATTCAAATCATTACTTTGGCAGATTACATAAATTACATACAATTTAAATGACTTCATGACACTCATTGATTTTTAGTAATATTTTATTGTTTTCTTGCATTTAGAATAAGTACATGAAACTAAAAGATCTCTGAGAGATAACATAAGCTATATTAAGATTTAGCTAGTTTTAATTATTTCTCATTAAATTTTAAAATTATTGGGAAAATTATTTTTTTTAAAAAAATTTGTTGTTAGTAATTTTCTAAGAATAAATAAAAAAATGTGAAACTTTCCTTGAATTGCTTTGATAATTTTGCTAAATTTGTATAAAGCTTAGTTTTATAAATACTATGATCTTATTAATTTTTTTAATAAAATTTGTATTATCTTCTAATTAGTTAAAAATTTTTAGAAATATAAAAATTGTTATCAAATCTAAAAATTAATATTCAACCTAATTTCTGAGTCAATTTAAATCAACTTATCTAGTTTAATTTTAAAACTCAACTGTTTTATCTTTAAGTTCCATATTAAAATATTTCTTTGCCTATAAAAATGTATGTTATAATGTTCTTTAAAATTGCAATTAATGTAATTTAACTTGTTAATAATAACAGCTTGAGTAAGTAAGTGTTCTATAAATGTAAGCCAGACTATTTGTTTAATACTTAGTGTTATGGCCTTAAAGTTCAACACTTTAGATTTTGCTTGAAACTACTTTGATATACCCCCCAAATCGGAAATTTGGCGACTTTTTTTCCCTCACCAACCATAATACCTGTTTTTGGCGCCGTTTTTTACTTGCCAAGATGGATTCTCACTAAATACAAATAATTAATACATAAAAAACTTTAAAACAAAAACTCAGAAAATGGTACAAAATACAAGAAAATACTAAATTTGGCAACAGCAGAAACCTATAAGCTGAAAAAACCTAAATTGGTAACACTAAAATAAGAAACAGCAACCCTAAAAAGTCTGTAGGGAGTGCCAGATTTGGCGCTTAATTTTTTGGGGGGAGGGTATATCAAAGTTGTTCCTTTTGCTTCTCTCAGGATATTGGTATTTATAGTGGTTTAAAATTTATAAATGATAGGTTGCTTTTGAAGGAATTGTGTGTAAAATTCTTAGTGTGGTAACACTTTGGTCATATAGCTTATGAGCACAATGTTCCATCTTCAGGCTGGGTAAGGTCGATTTACCCTTCACTGGGTCAATAAAATTTAGTGCCAAGAATATTTGGAAACTAAACACTGGGGGGTTTCTGATTAGACTGACCATCTAACAAGGACATATGCTATGTATCTTAGGGTTCTCAGTTAAGAAAACAGATATGGGTACCATAGGCTTTGGTCTTATGGGCTGTTGTGCCACTGAATTTAGTTTAGCGTAAAAAATTATCAAAGAATGACAAATTAAGAGTCAATTAACATATGATTGTTTCTTAAGAATAATTTATTATTAGGGTATTAAAAAAAGGAAAATTACTTCTTTTTTAAAGTTGGTTAAAAAGATAAAGGTATTTTATAATATTTTTATCACAATGGATATTTATTGTTATTCAAATAATTCTATTTGTTGTGATAATTTTGGTAACTTTTTCTCATTTAAAAGTTCCTTTTGAATGAGAAAAATCATTTTGACTTGAGAGATATTTTTCAGTATTCTTGTCAATGGATTGAAGACGGTTTGTATTGATGTCTAATGAAAATTTTTATTGCATAATTACATTGAATTTCTAGAATCTGGTGAAGTTATATTTGTGCCTCGTTGACAACTAGATCAAGGAAACCAATTTCAGTGGAGTTTTTTTTTTTATTTGGATTCTCTTCTAATATAAAGAATATTCATTTTACACTTAAACAGATTTTCATTATTTTATGAAATGATTATTCAGAACTACATTAACCTATGATATTTCTGAAAAAAATTTAAAGAGGAATTAATTTATTTATATTGTTGTTACTGTATACATATTGATGTATATTAGCAGTAAAAGAAAAATTTGATCTACTTGTCACCACACTTTCTTATTAATCTTAATTGGTATTATATTTCTTAAAATTGTTAAAACTTAGAAGAAACTAAAATTAGGATTCTCAATTTTTTGATCATAGGCTAGCTTTGTTTGTAGAGCAGAAATAAAAAAAAATTGCTTATTTAATTATGTCATTCATTGAAAATGTGGATTGTAGATGATTACATTCAATCAAAATAAAAATGCGTTCAAGTATGTTTAAATTGAAATGTAAAATTAAGCAAAGTAGAATATAAGTATTAAAATATTGTTTATTTTACATTTACAGGATTAATTACATTTACAGGATTAATTTTTTAAAATATGAATCCATCATCAGCTAGAAGAGTCAGTAAGTACATGTTAAGTTTTTAATTATCTTTAAAATATTTTGATGTTGGGATATAATTTTGACTTATGTACAGTGTATATGGTAAATATTTATGGCCAAATATTTTATAATACATATTGATTAATAAAGGTATATTTTTTATCTTAAGCTGCTATTTATAAATTTAAAAAAATCATAAATATAATGAATTTAAAATGTTTCACAAAAGTATAATATTGAAATAGTTCTGAACAAGATTTAAGTTATAAATTTTCTTTGTTATAAAATATTTCATATTGTTTGTGTGTATCATTCTAAAATATTATTCATTAATAAGAACCTTTAAAGTAATGTCAGCTTATTTATTTATTTTTTTTTATACATGAATGTTAAAGCATACTCATATTGGGAATAGTAGAAATGAAAGTTTACTATTGAATTTTGTGGACCTAATCTTGGATTTCTCCGAAAGTCATTTTATAATCTTTGTTTTATTTTTGTTATAAGATCATGGCAGAAACTTTTTCCAATTTCAAGAGCACTTTTAAAGATGCTCTTTGCCATTGTAATGTGTTACATCAGCATATGTCTTTTTAGAACTTCAGGAAGACATCGGCAACAAAGCACATGTTGGGTCTTTTAACCTCTGGTACAACTATAAATGCTAAAATTTACTCCTTTAAATGCTTAAAGGACAAATATATATTTCTAGGCATCTGGCTGGCCATCTCAAATACATGGCTGGCTGGAAGATGCATCACATCAATGTGCCAGTCCATAGTAATTTCCTTGTCATTAACTTTGTAGCAAATGATAATCCAGTATTCATGCAGCTTAGATGTCACTTTTGCAACTTTTTGTTTCCACATTTGAAGGGGAAATATTTCGACAGTTTTGTGTCTAAGTGTCTTTTAAAGGTCTTCATGGTGCAATTGATGCATCAATGTATAAGAGTATTTTGAAAAATTTCATTAAATTTTTTGTAATTCACTTTAATATTTTCTGGACAAATGCTGTAAATATATTTCATTACCAATAATCTTGTGCATAATGCAAACCTATTAGTAATATGCATTATAAAGTCAATGTATTTTCACTTAAGAAAAGAATTATCTAAAAATATCCTATACAAAATCATTAACTCAAATATATGGAGTATATAGTTATTATATATGGAGTTGATTAAATTTTTTTTAAGTTAATCTTGTGTGAATTCTTTTTACTAAAACGTGTCTTAGTAACAATTTGTATTAAGAAGCCAATTCATTTTTTAACTAACAGTTATTAACATAAAATCTATATGTCAATAATTCATTAAAATAAAAAATATGATTGCTTAAACAAATTTAGATAATTTATGATAGTATTTATTACATATAAATAAAACAATTATAATTTGATGCATAGTTATACATGTTTTAAGTTTTTGAAGATTGATGTGTTTTTGTGAGAAAACTCCAAGCTGGTATTAAATTATCAGTACACTTACTTTTAGTTTGGAATTAATTTTAAATTGTAAATTTTTATCAAATTAGTTTTACTCTATTAAAAAAAAGTGGCATATTAAAACCAGATCTCTAAGAAAACACTGATGGAAGAAAAAGGACTTATCTAAGGTTTTTAGTATATGTATATTTGCCAATTTATCTCTCTGTAAAAAGTTTAAATATTATTTGTATGATTTAATTATATATATTGCAAAGTACAATTCAATAAAATTATATGAATGAGAGAATAATCAACTCAAATATAAGAAAAGTTTAACAATTTACATAGCACACACACATACAAAGACAGCTTGTAAAATTACTAAAAGTATATGAAAATCTTCAAAATTATATATTTTATTATATATTTATTTAATAATTTTGACTTATATGATTGATGTTTTTTCTCTTTTAATATTCATATTTCAAAGTACAAAGAAAATTGAAATGCAAATTTTAATATAGAGGGTAAAATGAACCCACAAATAGAATTAAGTACCAACATGGTTTGATGCATCAGTGGGTATTATATTAATTTTGTAACTATTAGTGTATTCTTCTAACAAGTCTATATTTTTGCTCATGGATGATTATTAATCAAATATTGGATATATGTATTAAACTGTTTTATAAATAATTTCTTGTGGAAGAATTTATGTAGATTTAGAATTTAGGCAAAGGAAATAGTTATGTGTTTATGTGTAAGATAAGATATAAATCTTTGATAGGTGGGCCACGAAGACAAAAAGGATATAGACCTAGTAATCCTCCAGAATACCAATATGGTCAGTATCCCCCTGGACCTCAACTGTTTAATGATACAAGTGGTGGATTTATGAGTCAGTATCCACCAAATCCAAGTAAGAATATGAATGTCACTAAACTTTGCACTTAATACATTTTTACTGATTTATTGCTTAGGGACAGATTTAACATTTCTGTTAAGTTTTCCATTGATTTTTTTTTAATTGGCCAAATTTTTTATGATCTTTTATGTAAACTAAACTTATAACTATTAGTTATAGGTACATATTATTGAACGAATAAATTTTAAAGTAGTTACCTAAGGTTTCTATGAAAATATTATTTAAAACTTTTAATATAAAATTACTTGTTTTGAATCATTTTAAAGTATTTCAATAAAATTAGTCTCTATTTAAGGACATGAAATTGCTATCTAATATACTTTGTCAGTAAATTTCTAAATGAAAATATGAAAAATATGCCCATTTTATAAATGTTAGTTAGATTAAATTATACACTATATTATTATTCATAATGAAAAATATATGTTGTCATATAGCCTCATATTAACCAAGACATTTCCTTTATTTTGACTTTATTTAAAAATCAGCCAAAAATTTTGGAAATTAAAAGTTAACTGCTTTGAATTTCTATAATTTTTTCTATGACTATCGTAGTATTGTCAAAATATTATTTATGAGCAAAATTTATGATTGTTGATAATGCTAAGTTGCTTATAACAAAAGAATTTTGGGTACTTTTGAAAGATAATTGATCAATAACATAATAAACTTTAGAAAAAAAAAAAAACTTTGCAATTGAAGAAAAATATATAAAAAATTTAAGCAAAATTGTAAGGGGAACTAATTTGTATCTTGTCTAACAATATTGAATTTCTAGTAATATTCAGACAAATTTCTGATCCCTATCATTAATTGATACATACATATGGTGTTTTGATTATGTTTTGCCTAACTAATTTGCTATATAAAAATGTTTATTTTGAAGATATTTTTGAAACAATATATTTTTTAATTAAAAGATTAAAGTTCTTTCTCTTATGAAGATGTGTTTAAATGTTTAATTTTTTGTTTATTATATTTAAAAAAAATATTTTTGGACAATATTGTTTTATAAAGATTTATAACTTATTCCTGTTTGTTTTAGATGTTGGATCTGGTGGCTGGGATCCAAATTTCTCTCAACCTTCATTTCCTGGCCAACAAATTTTATCAGATCCAATGGCTTCCATGGCTATGCAATATGGTCAAACTATAGCTGATCAAGGCAAACAAATAGTCGAAGAGAAGGTATTTTATTATTTTATATTTAAAATTTGTATAAATTATATGTTTTAAATCTGTTTTAATTTTAAATTGTAGTAATTTCATTATTAATATATTTCATTTTTCAACATTGTCACACTAAATTATGACATTACAAAAACTATTGAACAAATATTTAAGTATGCTGTCTATCAGTAAATCATATGAGTTACTCAGAATGTAAGTATAAATATTTTAGAAGGCTAAATAATTAGTCAAGTAATGATTTAGAATGTGTAATTATGTAAAATTTTAACATTTAACTGAATAATAGGCATACATTTGCAAGATACATATGTAGTAATTATTTGCTGAATTTATTAGTCTCTAAGAATTGTTATGTAGTATTGTATAAAATGAGAAGTGAGAAATGTCTCAATAAATGACTTACAGCAACAGTTAGACTTATGGTGTCAAAAAATGTTGTTGTAAATAATGATTTAGAATATTTAATTAATCAAAATTTTAACACTTGAATAATAATAAGCTTACATTTGCAAGAATTTGTAGTAGTTCTTCTTTAGAATTAAATAGTCTTTTAAGAATTTGTGTGTGTGTATTTTATATAGATATGTATAACATAAAAATCAAGAGATGTTAAAATGGCTTACAGCAGCCCTCGGCTGTTAAAATCTTATGTAATGTCCAAAAAATATGCATGCTAAAAAGAACCAAAGTTTTCCTTTTTTAAATTAACTTTATGAAGAGGTTTTATTAATATTAATAAATATAAATATAAGTCGTTGAATTACTAAATGTTTTAAGAACAATTATGCCTTATTAAAAATCCATTACCTAAAGGTATTTACTTATTAGAATGTAGAAAGCTGGAACAGCTTGAATTTATGAAGATCAAGTTTGAATTTTCAAATTATATGAAGCATTTGTCATTCCTTTTATTCTCACTTAAAAAGTATCTACTGAATATATTTATCATGAGAGTGATCTTGAAAATGTAGTTAATAAAAAGAAAAGTAAGTTTGTTGATTTTTTTTTTAACAAACTTACTGTTCACGATAAATTTTTTAAAGATATGCATTGAACTCAAATATTATGTGTTAAATATGATTAGTGTATATTCGGTAGCCCATTCTAGAATTTTTAAACATCTTTCTGATCAACTATTTTTATAACATAGACAAAAGTTTTTCAACTAGTTCTTAAGTAAATTATATTTTCTAACTGTTACTATAATTTATTTGTATATTCAACATTTAATTGTTAATTTTTTGAAATTTAAAAGGGCTTTTTTAATTTTTAAAGATATAATTTCATTTATTTTTTATTGTACAAATTTTGATTGAATTACTGTTTATTTATAAATTTTCTATTCGTTTTTTTTATGTTCTTAAATAATCTTTTCTTCAATTTTTAGCTTGAAAAATACATGTCCATATCTAAAATGAAGTATTATTTTGCTGTTGATACAAATTATGTAATGAAGAAACTTAGCTTATTGTTTTTCCCATTTGCTCATAAGGTAAATTTCAAATGTATATTTTTTATTTTACTAATTAATATTCATGGTTCTAATTTTTTTTATGAAACAAAACATTTATTTTTTAATATTTTTAATAAATGTATATGTTTAAAGGAATAAATTTTAATGGATTTATAAGACAAAAAATATTGGGGAAAATAAAGTTTGTATCTTATTGAATTTAATCTTATGTGTTAAGGATCATATTTTATATTAGACTGAGTTGGTATATTCTATTCTTACCTCAGGCTGGATGTTTATACTAGCATTGAATCTTTTTTGAACTATGGATTTGAGTCTAATCCTCATGTACAACACAGGGTTGCCAAGTGATGACCCAACTAGTCAATTCTCTTAGATTAATTCAGTGAAAAATAAATAAATTTCTCATTTTGTTTTTCTTTTATATTAATAATGTAAGACATTGAGCAATTCAGTTTGAAAATTTACAATTTAATTAAAAAAGAATGATAAATATTTAAATTGAAAAAATTATTTCATTTTGTTTTCAGTAGAGAAATTATAAACTTTAAAAAGTCTTAAATTGTTTTTTTTTTAAAGATTATATTTTGTTGTGAACCATAAAATTATTTTTTAGATTAAGCATAAATTAAAAGTAGAAAAATGTACAAAATTTATTAGTTTTAGAAAAATTGTATATTCATTATTTCTTTTCAAATGGAATTTTGAAATAATGCTAGAAATTTTCAAATTGCTAAAATAAATTTGTTTAAAAATTAAAAATTGAAGTCTAATCCAAAATATTGAAATCAATATTTTAGCTCAGAAAATTTTGATGTATTTTGCTGAAAAATATTAAAATCTTTATGTTACAGAATTTGTGGGGGAAAAACTCCATAAACTTTTACAAGGGGATACAAATTTGAATTATAAAAATTTAAAGTTTTGTGTGTAAAAGCATGTTTATTAAATAATAGAATTTACTAACCCTTATTAAAAATCTTAATTGGTGAATGCAATCTTAAATATCTATAAATAATATATTTTTTGTTACACCTAAAATTTTTTAATATTAAATTGCTAATCAAATGAATATTCTACAAGAACATATAACTGAAGAATTCAACTCTAAGAATAAGATTACATAATAATTCTTCATTGTGTTATAAATCTAGTTAACAAAAAATATCAATGCTATAAAAATTTTAATGAAATTAAAAAAATTTAAATGAATTTTTTTTATATTTTCTTAATGTGATTTTTTTAAAGCCCTTGTCAGCATTGAAATATTGATTGGAAATTATTTTTTCTCTTGAATTGAAGAGAAAAAGCCATTATAATCATTTTACAGCTATGTCAAAATTTATTCCTGCTCTAAGTAGATTTAGAATTAATACATATTTACTTGAATTTCTGGTAGCATTAATTTTATTCTAGCATTTTTGTAGGAACATCTTAGCTTTGAAATTGCACAATTAGTGAATCTCATTATAATCTGACAGTTTAATGAAGTTTTTCTTAAACATGTTTTTAATGCAGCGTGATGGTGTTCATTTCTGTTAAGGCTTTTGAATTTAAATATATGCATATATTGAACTAGTTGTGTTAATGCAGCTTAGTATTCATTAGAAATGATGATTCCCTTAGACATAGATAGGTAGTTTTAACAAAATTAGATTCTATAGTTTTTTTCATATCATTAATATAAAACATTGGCAAATATCCAAAATGCAGTAATTTATCATATTTTAAAGTTATGAAAAATTATGATTTGCTTTTATCAATAAGGCTTGTAGCATTTGAAGAGATTTTATTTTGAAGATTTGGTTTGTTTGCTGCTCAAACTCACACTCAGACGCAGCTTGTCCTTTTTGGACCTTGCGCCACAAAATCCAATGAACCAACCAACCAAACTCACACTCGCTAACACACATAATACTTTTAATGAATTTTAGTATTTAGTGAAACATGAAATATTTATAAAAGCTTTTTTGTAGTAGAATTTTAATAAAATGAAGGTTTTATTTTAATGTAGGAATGGGCAGTTCGTTTTAATAATCAAAATGAACCAGTGCCACCAAGATTTGATGTAAATGCTCCAGATTTATATATACCTGGTATGTTATAAAAGTTAGTTTAAAATTTTAACTATAATTTTCTAGATGTTTTGATCTCATATAAGATTTTTGTTTTTGTAGCTATGGCTTTTGTAACATATATTTTGACAGCAGGATATATATTGGGCTCACAAAATAGGTTTGTTTTCAAAACTTTGTCATTTCCCCCCCTATATCATTGATAAATTAGTGAGTATTTGAAGCTTAAAGATTTTTTTTAATTAAATATGCTAAAATGTTTTATCATAACCATTATAGTAAATTAAAAAAAGTGAGTTTTTCTGGTTTTTCTAATTATTTATGAAACTTGTGAATAAAAAAATAGGTATAAAATTAACTGACAGTACATTTTAATATAAATTATATATTATTTATGTTAGTATTTTATAAAATTAATGTCCATTTTAAATGGTAAGTGTGCATAGTAGTTATTGATTTTTTAAAAATTATTTCTGTGGTACTGCTGATAGTTTATGGTCATTTGATGTTAAACTTATCAATATATCTTGAGAATACAGTTTATATAGTATAAATAATAGTATTTTTTCTTCATTTATGAAAATTTGTGATAATCCATTTTACATATTTGTTTCAATAGATGTAAAAATTAGTTTTTAAAAATGAATGCCTTTTAATGAATTTTATGAATGTTAATGCATATATTTTTTGAATAAATCTCATTTTTTGTCCAAATTACATTTTATCAAAAGTTATTTTAAATAAAACATTTCAATTTCCCTTTTTCTGTATGCAGCTTTAAATTTTGTATTTTTTTTAGATTCAGTCCTGAGCAACTAGGAATGCAGGCTAGCTCTGCTCTTGGGTGGTCTTTAGTAGAAATTGGAATTTTATTTATTGCTCTCTATTTAACAAATGCTTCATCATACATTAAAATGTTTGATTTGATTGCATTTTGTTCTTATAAATATGTTTGGTAAGTTGAGTGTTATTTTTAGACATCTTAGTTCTTTAAATCTCTGTATATTAGTATAAGTACACAAATATAAAATGGAATTTATATTTTATTAGATATTATAAATCATAAGTTAGTTAAAATTTATAATTAAGTAATTGAGAATTTCATTATTTTTAATAAAGCATGAAAAATAATTTGCAATTTTATGACAAGACATGACTATTGTGGATGGTGGTGGCTGTGCAATTTGTATTTTAAAATATTATGAAATCCTTCATTTTATGTTTTAAATGGGTTTAGAATGTTATAACAAAGTTATTTTCATTGTTAATGTAAATGTAGAATACTTTTTGTCTTGTATTTTTATTATCTTTTGTTATTTATCTAAATTTTCTCCTTCATTACTTGAATATTTGTTAAAAAGAATTGATGCTGAAAAAGGAAATTTTTTTTTTACCTATATTTTTAAAAGTTGTATGATGGGATGCAAATAGAAATGATATATTAACACTTAAAACTAAAATTTAAAAATGATGTATGATAAAATTTTGCTTCTTTCTTTCTATTTTATTTAACTAGTTAAAATACAAAATCTAATAAAAAGGTATTATATTTTTATGTTATATTAATAAACAGAATTTTAAATAATAAATGTTTGAATTAATATCATATTTCATAATTATTTTAATAGGTACATTCATGATTACAAATGTAGACATTTCAACTTTAAAAAACATACTGTGAATTTTTTAAATAATTTATAAGAACTAATTTCACTATTGAAAATGAAAAGTTAACAATTTATGATAAAAAAATAGCAATGAGATCAAGTTGAAAAGTTGACCTCGTTTATTTTATTTGAAATTAAGAGGCAATATAGTTCTTCTCTGTATTACCCCGTAAAATAAATTTTGTAATTTATTTTGATTGCAACAAATTTTATTTATCAAAATATAAGTAAAATATTTTTTATACATATTTAATTATTTTATTTTATCTAAACAAAATTAGCAAATACTCACTTTCTTTTATAGTTAACTTTTGTCATTGCATGTTTTATAAATATGTGTTTTTATATTTTATATTCGTTTTTCAGTATGGTTGCAGCATTGCTAGCTTGTATAAGTTTTCATAGTCTAGGCTATTATGCAGCTCTTGGATATTGTAGTTTATCACTTGGATTTTTTTTGGTATGATTCATTTATCCAGTTTTGTTAAAACTGTTTCTAATTATATATATATATATATATATATATATATATATATATATATATATAT
>JAPDSC010136600.1:643988-679137 GCA_026290005.1 Latrodectus geometricus
ATATATATATATATATATATATATATATATATATATATATATATATAATTTTTATCATTAAAAAGTATAATTTAAAAAATTGATTAATCTATTTGGATTAAATATTAATTTTTTCTAAGAATGTTTAATCTTAAATAATGTTTCAAATATGTTCTATTAATTTATTGTTATTAATTAAATACTTTAAATATTATGTTTTAAAAAAGTATTTATTTAAGGAGGATAATATTTTAATTCAATATTTTATAACTATTTTAATGTAGTTTACTGCTTTATGCAAATGATCTTTAAAATAAAATTAATTGTTAAATTCTGAAAAAAAGAACACAATTTGGTTGAAATTTTTCAAAATTTTAAGCAATTATTTTACATATAAATTTTTTTTACAGATTTCATTTAAATATGTGTTTAGTTGTTTTGATGCTTAATGTTTTAATTTCCCATGGTAATTGTTATGAGGAAGGTTGTTGCATAGAATTTAGTAGTGTTTGATAAATTCTTTGCTATTCCTGTTTATAAAAATCATACACTATCTGTAATATTAGTGTTTTCTTTTACATCTATTAAAAGAATGTATTACATATTAAATGTATTCATTGTAAGAATGTATTACATATTAAATGTATTTATTAAAGAAAAATTTTTTGAAATTTTGTGCAACATGTATTCCATTTTTTTCGATGATTCTTAAATATCACATTTTGTAATCAAAATATTTTTGTATAATGATTTAAGTTTAAAAATTTATAAAAAGTTGAGTTATAAAATTCATAATGAATTTTTAAGTTTAAAAATTTAAAATGGTTGTAATGGTAATCTGAGTTATTGCTTTTTTAATCTTTAAGTTTGTAGAACATTTAAATGTAATAATTTCAAGGAGACAATTCTAAACTTACATTACAGAATATAAATAGTAAAGAAAACTTACAGATTTTATTAAAATATTTTCTAGCACAGTATAGTGGATGTATTATGAAGATAACATTAATTGAATAAAAGTTTTGTTGATACTGTACATCCAGTTTACAAATGTAAAATCAGTTTGTAAAAAAGCAATTTTCTGCTTTAATTTTCAACATCAATTAAAAAAAATACTTTAAGTTTTATTTTCCATACTTGCTCATTGTTGCTGTGTATTTTGGATATTTTATCATTAAATTAATTTATATATGATTAAAATGATTTATTAATAAATATAAAATTTGTTAATGTACTAGTGAGATGAATGATATATTTTTGGAATATGCTTTGAAATCAACTTTTAAAAATTATCTCAAAATTAATTTTATTTAGTTTTATCAATTGAAATAAGAGAATATTTTATTAATATTTTGGGTTTTATTAAAAATTCTCAACAAATTATTAAAACAAAATTCTTATCTCAATTTTAGTCAACTTTATATTTGATTTCTATTAAAGCTATTCCAGTTGAAATTCATTAAGATTCTTTAAAATAAAGATGATACTAATATTCATGATGTATCAATTTTAATGTTGCTTTATTTATATTTCAGATACGTACATTACGTGTTCTTGTCTTGCCAAAAACTACTCCTGATCACTATTCTTCTAATAGTCGACACAACTCATACTTGTTATTGGGCATTTCAATTGTCCAACCCATTTTCATGTATATTTTAACAAGACATTTAGTTATTTATCAGAAAATAAATGAATTAAAAACTTAAATGTATTTTTATTTTAATTTTTTAGATCAGTGATAATAAATTTCTATATAATATATATTTTGCTATGAAAATTTTTTTAAAAATATCTGCTTTAGTTTTATGTGAAGGCCATGAAATATGAGTTTGGGTATAGTGATTGTGATAAAATTATAATTTTCATCCATTTCTTGTATTAACAATTCTAATATTAATACAAGCAACTGATTAATAATCAGAATTACTTTAAATCAAGTTGTGGCATTTTTATCTGAGTAAAGTTTGAAGTAAATAATATTTTTATTAAGAAACTGACCAAGTTCTATGAAGATTTTTGAAATTTATCTAAATTTGAAATTGTAAAGGTTTATTTTTTAAATAGGTTAAATTTATAAGTAATCTTAACTTTAATAACAAATTTATGAATAATGTAACTTCTTATATTTATTTTGAAAGTAAAGTGTTTATTAAATTGATTTTACTCTTCTAGATTTTGATACATATTTTATTCATATTTTATTGTTTGTTATAAAATTTGTTAAGTATTTTTTAAAGGGTTTTTAAGATTTTAAACTAGAATCTCAATCATTATATACATATAAGAGTAATATGAATCATAGTATAAAATCTTGATTTAATTGATTATAGCTTGAATTATAAGAGATGTATTCAATATGTCTTTGAACGTTTTCTAAAAGTGAATCATCTTTTAATTTGTTTATAATTTGATGTTTTTATTATTTATTTCAATTTTTGTGTATAAAAGTTATTGGCAAAAATTGTGTAAAAATAATAAGGAGGATTACATAGTAAAATCACATTACAGATTTATTACATATTTCAATAAAAATAATTTCTTTCTAAAATGAATCTAACAGCAGCTTTGTTATCAATCAAGAAATAGAGTTTTACTGGAAATAGTAGAATTGTTATAAAAAATATGTATTTTTTTAAATATAAGTAGCATTTCAAAATTAAAGTGTTTAACTGTGTGTCCTTATTTATTACATTTATGTACTTAATTATGTTCATGCTGATTTTTGAATTTTAAATTATTTAAAAATGTGACAATGTTAGGTTATTTTTTTATATTTTGGTGTTTAAGCTCTTAACAGATTATTTTTAAATTTTATAAATCTGTTTAAAACTTAAATTTATAATTAAGTTATTGGTGGATGTTCTTATTCATTATGAAGAAAGATCTTATTGCTTACAAAGATTATTTTAATTTTTAAGTTAATACTGGAGATAAATTTATTCCAGGCTTGCATTATAACAAAAATTTATAATTAAACAGTATGGTTTAATAATTTGATTTTTAAGATATATTTTAAGTATTAAGACATGCCCATTAATGTTCAAAGAATACTATTCTCTCTTTTTTTTTTTTTTTACATATTTTTCAGAAGAAACAAATGATGTATTAAATAAAAGAGAGAAGTTAATAACACCATTATATATATCATTTTTAAGATAGTTAATGTTCATATTTATGTTATATCTTGTAAGCAAAAATATTAGGTGTATAATTCCATTTGTTGATAAATAAAAAGCTGTAAATTTTTACAGAAAATTGCTTATGCACTTAATGCTTCTGAAAGAGTAATCAAATTTATTCATTTGATAGTGTTCAATGATTTTTTTATTTTTATCTTTAATGAAAGAATCTAATGTTCTAAAAGTAAGAGTTTCTTCTTTTGTAAACTTTGTTTTGCAATTCAGTCAACTTCATGTGATCAAAATATAAGTTACTACCATTTTAAATATTTAATTGTATTTTGAAGTCTTGCATTTATAATTTAAATTGCTGTGAAGATAATATGAATGTTTTATTTAAGGCAGTCATATGTAAATAAAAATGAATAAATATTTTTGAACATTCTCAAATGTCAATGGCTTACATGTGACAATAACTGGATTATTTTATGACATGAATACTACTTTTATTATATTTTATAAATTTTTGTGGTTTGTCTTTTCTCTCCTTCTTTGCTTTTTCTTGTAATTCTTTCAAATTTTTTTAAAATTTTTGTTGCATCATACATTTTATTAAGAATAGTTGTGATCTTATATGAATAATAGATTTTTTTTATTTTAGTCATATTGGATATATTAGATGTAATTGTATTTACTATTTGTTAGAATTTATTATTGAGCTTATTTTCTAAATTGTTGCTAAAGTTTGTTTTGTTTTTAAAATATTTTCTAAAATGTTTGCATAAGAGGTATTCATCATGAAAAAAATTTATTAATGTGTGTATAGTTAAAAATGTATTTTAATATTATTAGTAGCTAAGTATTATTTTTAATGTTTTTATCTGAAAATTTTGATTCTACTGTATTTCTTTAATGCAAAAATAAAGATGATTTTTTTGAAATTAATTGAAAGCTAAGAAACGAGACTGAATATAGTTTTTTTTGCACTATTAAGATTTCTATTTTGCTGCTAATTAAAGTTTTAGGATAAGGATACATTAATAATAATTTTATTTATAGGTAGAGTAGATTAAAAAATAACTGTTGCCATTTGAAAATTTATTAATTACTTGAAATTTGATTGTTGCTTAAATGTTTTTAAGTAATAGAAACCTTATTTTGAAAGTGTATAAAATCATTTTTATAATATAAATTTAAATGCTGTCCACCATAAAAGTTGAGTTGGTAGCCTAATAGTTGTGCTTTGGCTGTAATTCAACAGTTCTTTAGTTAAATTGGGTTTTGCTCCAATCAGTCTTTGTAAACAAAAAATGGTTAGAGAATGAATTCAATTTTCTAAAAATGGGATTTTACTTAAATTTATTAATAAATCATTATGATACTGATTAACACTTTGACCAATCTTTTTATCCTTTAAACTGTTTGTGAGTGGCTGTAGTATTCAAATTCTACTAGAAGGTATGTAATTAAAAGTAACATAACACTATGTTCTGTTCTCCATGGAACTCGATTAATGAATCAAGACTTCGATAAACAAATAATTAAACCTGTATACCTTAGTTACTTAAACTTACCACATTCACTTAGTTAATTGTAACACTCAATTTAAATGTATCTAGGATTGTAATGTTTGGTTGATTGTTTTTACATATACCTGCTGTCCATTTAATAGATACACAATATAGTAAGAATATTTTCAAATGCAAATAAAATTTGGTAACTACCACTAATTCTAAATACATCTTATTCATGTGTTTGTTCATGAACTGTTGATTGATAAAATGTTTACACAGCATTCGACTTATTGTCACTATAAAAGAATAATTGCCATCATCTAACCTAAAATAGTTACTGTATTTATATATTTTTAACAGTAATTTAATACATTTTTTAATGATTATAATAATTTCATGTATCTTTAAATTATTATTTTCTGAGAAAAAAATATTTAATGATTTTTGTTCCATTTTCGGTTATTTCTGATTGTTTATCTTTTATAGTTAATGATATATTTAATTCTAAAAAGTCTTGATTATTCATAATCTATGAGCTATTATTTTCTTCTCTTTGTATTGTTATAGTAGTGCACATGTGAATAATTACACGCAAATAGAACTTTAATAGTGTGTGAAATAGAGCTTATTCACATTAATTGAGTACATATAAAGTGCACCCTTCATAGCTTTTAATGATATGAATACTAATAGTTTTTTCTTATTTATTTCAATCTGTACATATATAAAATAAGTCTTTTGATGAGCCATTTATTGATAATTTTTCTCTCCAGTGCAAATGAAATTGTAAATGATAAATTTGATTAGTATGTTTATTTTTTGCAATTAGTGTGCACCGTTATAATTTTGAGTGTTATGAAACTAATCTCTGTATAAAATATTTCATTTTCTGTTATAAGTGTTGCCTAGAAATCTAAATATTTGAACAAATGTGTGTTGAGATATTTTTCAAGATATAACTTTTAATTAAAATCTAGTTAAAAAAGCCTTGTAAACTAAAACTAATTTACAATTTATTTCCAGAACTAAAAATAAAATCTAGCAGCATTTGTGTAATCTCTTCAAAATTTCTTGTTTCTTCTATTTTCATGTACTCCTCTAGACCTAGAAAGCTGAAACTTAATTCATTGGTTTACATTATGGCTTAGATTTATACTTCCTAAGTAAGGATTTTTTTAAAATTCAGCATTTGAGTGTAACTGTTCGAGACAAGAGTTCTATGCTAAAACATATTTTATTTAAATTCTGTTTGTTTATTGCCAATCTTAAAAGGCTGCGGAAAAAATTGCACATATTTCTATTCACCTCAAAAAGTACAAAAGAAAAAACAAGTAAAAATATCTACTCTTAAATTGTTTACTTTAATGAAAAATTTAATTATAGCAATCATTGAATTGTAACTATTTTTAATAAACCATCTATAAAAACATTTGGCAGAAGAAATTTAGCATAAAATTATGTTTAAGAAATTTTCCTGTAAATTAGGTGTTGCTTTGTTACGAGGCATATATTCTGCAAAGTTTAAAAAGAAGTGTGCCTATTTTCAAAAAATCTTTTAAAATAACTTCAATACATTTTTGTAACGCTTAGAGAATATTAGATTAATTTATTATTAGTCTGTTATTTTATATTCTTAAATTTATAATAATGCTGCACACAGTTTCTTAATATTTATTAATTTTAAGTTTTTATATTTGGTTATGTTGATTTTAAATCATGCTAAAGTTGATTTTTATTGTTTAATTAGCATTTTATACATACAAGTGCCCTTATAAATTAAAAAAAAATTCTTAATAGTTTTTTTGTATACCTTACTTAAGATATGATAAATTAATAAGTCATCCTCTCAGTTTAAAATTGTTGAGGTTCTGTCTTCTGACCATATTTTTTAAACTCATAAAAAGTAAATGTTGAATGATTTAATGAAAAATAAAAAATAGTTATCTTTGTATAGAATTATAAATTGCTATTAAATTTGTTTTCAAAATATAATTACACTATTTAAAAAAAAAAAAAAAAACTGTAAATGTTTCATTTTTTAATGAAAAAGAAAACATTTATATCAGAATGTATAAAAGATGATCTAGTAGGGTATTTTTTTTAATAGGCGTGAGATTTCCATCAGCAGGAGAGAAGTCATGTAGATTGGTAGATTTCAATGTGTGTATGTAATTATTTTGTAATTAATAATATTTACATGAATAATAGCTAACCTCATTTAATTGAACTTCATTATAATTATGTAATTAAGATTAAACATGCATTTTAACTGGACTTTTTTTAAGTATTGTCTAATTACTAGTGAAGATATAGATTATTATAGCGGCTCTTAATTTATTTTAATGCGAGACTTTATTAATAAATGTATAACGTTTTATTCCATCCTCCTATACTCAACTTGCCTCCCTAAAAATAAGACGAAGTTGATTGCTGTGACAAGTTGCAGCCACGTTTAAAAAGATTGACTGTACTTCACTACAATGTGATATCATGTTAAATTTTGAACTATAATTAAATTCAGTGATACAATGAACCTATAAGAATGAAAGAAAAATAATTTTAGCTGTGAAAATGCTTAATTTTCACAATTAAAATAATTTCCTAAAGGGAAGACAGGAAATATTATCTATTGAAAGAATCAGTTTTTAAAAGTTGATAACTTACAACTATGAAAAGGGAATTCATTTGATGAAATGCTAAAACAAATTTTTTTTTGACTGTTTAACAAGCTTAACTTTTTGCAAATTTGAGTTTTTTTTGCCTAAATCTTTTTCCTCAATGATGGAATATCATTTGCATGCATTTTTCCCATTGCAAATAGCTTATTGAAAATAACTATAGTTTGGAATTATTTTCAACTACATTCAGGAAAAATTTAATCATAGTAGTCTTATATCATTTTTTCTTCTATTTGCTTACTTTCCTTCGAAGTCGCCATCCTTTTGCATACCATTTATACGTAATACAGTGGTGACAAAATGGAAGAGAAAACACAATAAACATGTTTGAGGATATGATTTTCTTCTACAATCAATTTTTAAAGGTAAATTGTTAATTCACACTTTGTGCTACTTTAAAAAAACGTCTCTTGGGGATTTAAAAGTAGATTAAAAATAAAATCAAGAATGTATATTTAGCTTATTTTTTTGCATAAAACAGTTGAGTTTTTAAGTGGAATGTTTTTGCTGACTATTCCTTGATATGTATTGAGGGATTCAAGTATTTTCAGAAGCAACATTTTATTATCCCGTATTTTAATTTTTCTTTATCTTGACGTTGTTTTAATCCCTGAATATTAAGATATTAAGGTTCAGTTAATTTGCATACGCAAATATGAGTTCCATTGAATTGGGTGTTCAATATAGATGAAAAAAAATTTTTTTTTTTAAAAATTTGTTTTCCAATTCATAGTCAATGGTCCACAAAATTAAATTGCACAGAAGCACGCATTTGAAAGAACTCGTACACTACCTCATTGGTCATTAGACGTGTTTTTGAATACATTAGATTAAAAAAAAATTATTTTTAAGACTTATTAGACAGTTTTACAAAAAATTGTTTTAAAGATATCATACCATAAGCCTCTTTTAAAGGGAGTTAATCGATGAGATTAATCAGGAAACTTAAACACTGTAACTACCATATCGAAAGTATAATAGTATTATATAGTTTTGGTATAGTAGTAACATGCCTTTGCAAAAGTGGATCAGAAAAGCCGTCGCAATGAAGTTTCAATGATCACGATTATACTACATTAACAGATTAAGTGAATCATTTATAATTCAGTATTTTGCAAAAACTCAAAAAAATTTGTTTTTTTTTGCACTCAGTATTTATTTTTGAAAGGTTAAAAAACATGAATTTATTATAACATGAACACATATAGAAGCTTCTTAGATACAGTATAAGCTTGGACTTTTTCATTCGTCACTTTTAAAGCTTGGATTTTCTGCTCCACTTAAATCCGGTGCTGTAGGTGGGACTTGTTCCAAGTTTGGGTACATAGAAGGTACTGAGATGACTTCTTGTGCAACTGGAATTTCATCCATGTGGTGAGCTGGTTGACGTCTGAACGATTGCCGCATTCGATTGAAGAATGTTGGTGCTGGTTCATTGGCAGCTACTCCTTGAATCTCATTCGCAGTTGTAGCTCGTGCAGGAAGAACAGTTGATGAAACTGATTGTAAAGGTATATTTCCATTAGGCTGATTTTCTGGTTGTTCTGACATAGATTTTTTCAATTTTGCTCGACGTACCAGCACTACTACGAATACAATGATTACTATAGCTAATATAATTGCTGCAACTATTATTGTAGATATCCACACTACTGTAATGTTAGAACGCTTCCCAGATACATTTACAAATAAATTAGAATTTCCAGATTCATCTGGCCCTGAAATAATAAACTGGATTATTTAATTTCTGACACATACACAAGTATTTATTTTTATATCTCTCATTATATATATAATGAGACTCAATTAATTTTGAATATTTTTTTCTTGGCTTCAACAAAAACCTTATTTTAAGATGTCGCTTAACTCAAAAAATAGGCCTTTTCATTTCAAAATTTTAATTACAGTGTTTGTAACAAATTTAAATCGTAGATTACGTTGACTTTTAACTTATTTTGAAATTACTCTCTTATGTCTCAATGCACATTATTACAGAATACCGCTTACTTCAAGAACAGAGATGTGGGATTCTTTCAGCGCTTTTAAAATTGCAGGGCTCGGAGTTGTCCTGATATTCCTTAAATTCCTGATTTTTTAAGAAACGTCCTGAAATGTCCTTATTTTGCGAAATAAATCCTGGAATTCCTTAATTTTTTATTATATTGCTTTGAAAGTTTAATTTTTATTAATAATTTTATATTTTTCAGTAGTAAATTTTTCTTTCTGTGGAATATATTTTTTTTTCAACTGCTTTCTATACAAAAATAAAGAGAAATTCTTTTCCCCTTTTTTGTTCTCTTTCAAACAGGTAATAGGGTTGCCAAACATTCGTCTCCTCCTCGTCTTCGGCCATTGGTCACGAATGTCTGACGAAAAAATATTTAGGTTTGGGTTAACCATTAAAATTTATTTTCTGCCGTTATAGTCAAAAGATTCTATTTTTAGTATTTATACAGCTATTTATAATTTGGGCGGAATTGTGAGAATTATTTGCCTAAGCTTATGCGCATGTGTAAAATGTGAACGCGCCATTTTGAACGATTTTGATGGGTGTTTTGAAGAACGTTTATAAGCAAGTTTAGAATTTATTTTTTGAAAAAAATTTTCTTTTAAAAATGCCAAGGAAAAAGAAATTTTCCGATAAATGACTGGAACTGCAAGATAGGAATAAATGCCTAATTAAGACATGGTGCCGAATTGATGTTCATTCTGCGGAGTGCTTCATATGCCAAAGCAAATTCAGTGTTTTAAATATGGGGTTTAGACAAGTGTTTGCTCATGCAGATGGATTAAAACACAAAAAAGCTGTGAGCTCTTACAAGAATCAAACACTATTTACTATCAAGTCATCAACTTCATCTGAATTCTAGACATTGACTGTAGTAGTGAATAACAAATCATGTCTTCCCAAAATGACATCAGAGAAAACAATTAAAGCTGAAACCAAGTTAGTTTTGGTGGCAATAAAAAATAATTACTCTTTTTCATTTTTGAAAGATTTAGCTGATATTTATGGAGAAAGTTTTGATATGGGACTCCTCCGTAGCCAAAAATCTCAAATTATTCGCCAAAAAAAGTCAGATTTATGATTAATTTTGCCCTAGCTCCGTATTTCAAAAGTTTTGTTTCGGGATATCAGCACTTCATATTTTGTTTTAATTTTCAACGAAACTATTACAAAACAAAGAAACAGTTGGATATTTACATCTCATATATTGGTCTGATAAACAAGGAAAAAATGTCATTTGTTACCTCGAATCACATTTTTTAAACATGCTAAAACCAATAAAATTGTAAAAATTTTATTAAATTTTATTGAAAATAATGGTTTGAATTTAGAAAAATTAATGCAGTTGTCAATGGATGGACCAAGAGTTAATTTAGCTGTTTTAAAGCAAATAAATAGTAAATTAAGTAAGAGCAAAATTTACCATTACTAAATGATTTGGGTACACGTTGCTTACACGTAATCCATGGAGCACTATGTAAGGGTTTGATAAAATTGATTGTATTATTGATGGATTTGCTGTAGATATTCATCAATTTTTCAAATTATCCCCTGCAAAAAGGGAAGATCATCATATTCCTTACATTTGGAAATACTGGAAGAAACCTTATCTAGACTTAGTTTCCTTCATCATGTTGAGAGAAGTTGATTAACTTTGGGGCCAGTTAGTGAGAGAATGGATGAGCAATATGATGTTTTAAAAGAATATTTTATTGTTAAAGTACCTAAAGAGTCGAAATATCCTCTTTCTTATAGACATCTTCGGATTATAAAACATTTGAAAGACCTTAAGACTGGCATACTGGCATTTTGTTTCATTTCTTGTAAAATTTTTGAACCATATTTACTTCTAAATCAAAAAGTCGAACCTTTAGTCACATACAATTCAACATATTTCTCATGAATAAAACTTCTTCAAACTTTGATAATATGAATGAAGAGTGGGTTCTTTACATGTGGGAAGATGCGACTTGCTTATGAATGATTATGATAATGACCAAAATATCTGTAAATATTGGAAAGCAGTTTTTAATATAAAAGATGCTGGTGGTTATATAAAATATTCTACTTTCTAGAGTTATTAAAGCTTGTCTGTCGTTGTTAAAAGTAAATTCACAACCAGAAAGAGGTTTTTGACTAACAATTCTGTTGTGACAAAGAAGAGAACTCATTTTTTTTTTAAATTAGAATTATAACAGTTCACAGTTTGCTCATTTGTCATGATGTTATTGGAATGCATGGAAATTCTGTATCCTCCATTCAATATACAACACAATTAGAGAAGAAAAGAAAGGGGAGGAAGACATAAGAAGTACTTGTGAAAAAAAGTTTAAAAAAATCGCACTTGTTAGAAAAATTAATGAATATGAGAAGGAAAAGAATTTGCTTGATAATAAGTGTGCAGCTCAAAAACTTTTGGATGATGCAAATAAAGAAATAGCATATGCTATTAGTGTTGATAATGAGTGATGTGAAAGTTGGACAAATGATGCTATCTGCTGCTAATGCAGATACTGCATATGTAAATGATTAGTTTTAAAAGCAGTATTAAATTATCGGAGTTAAATGCTAATACATCCAATTCAAAATGAACATTATTAGTTATGCATATAAATTTACTGTAATATAAACCATTTATCATGTAACTTATTAAGTTTTAGAAAATGTTCACTATAAAAAGTTTAAATTTCGGTATCCTTTTTCATATTTTTGTATTAAAAATTAAAAACTCAGAATTTGTTAAATAGTATACTCCTTCCTAAAATGTATTACATTCATAATACAGAAATCAGTATGTAAAAGTAACATTGGTTTTATTTAATTATTGACATATGTCCTGAAAAATGTCCTGATATTTCTTGAAAATATTGTCCTGAAAAAAAAATTTCAGCACTCCTACCCCTGAAATTGTCGAATGCGGAATCGCTGAGGGTAGAAAATTATGTAAGTGTTTTATTCTATTTATACATTACCAGTGTATAATTTTTTAAAACGTACTATAATGCTCTTTCAGTTTCTGAAGGATTATTTTCGCTCACTGCAGCAAACATGTTTTTGATCTTTCCTATACACCGTTTTTTGGTGATTGAAAGAAGTTCCGACTAAAATTTGAATAATTAAAAGGAATTTAAAAATTTTTCACTTCTTTCGACTTGTTTTTAGCTTATCTGATCGTAAAACATCTTCGTGAATCAAAATAGCATTTTGAATAGTTAAGTAAAAAAAAAAAAAAAAAAAAAAAAAAATTGAAATATCTCATTGTTTTCGAAATCGCAATTTTTTTTCTCGAAGGATATGCGCACATTTTCCATAAAAAAAAAAAAAAAAAAGAAACCATGGTCAGCTAAAGCTGTTATATTTAGGCTGAAATGAAACTTGATAAATCTGCCAATAATTTTTTTGCAAGAATTCTGTTTTATGACCTGTTAAATTGTTTCTTTATTTTAAAAAACGTTCATTTTTCAAAAATTTTTGTCAATACTTTTTTTAACAACACTATATATATTCAGATACTGGCGTCCAAAATTTAAGTGACAACGGGGTTTTTGCGCCTAATTTGCAAATGAATGTATATTGAAACGCCAAATTTGGATGACGTGTGCACAAAATAGATATACACTGATTGCTTCATAGAACTCTACATATGAAAAATACATAAATGATTTACGATAAAAAAAGCAATCTTTCTGGAAAAGTTCATTCTTGGGAAAAAAAATTACAATTTTGTGTGGTAAAAATGGTAAAATGTCATAGAAATAGAACAAAATGTTTTAATAAGGGATATGCTCACTTCTATCTCTAATCCATTTGTGTTATTGACTTTTCATTCTGTCAATTAAATAGTCAGCTATCGGAATGTGAATAATTTTAATAGTGCTCTGGCATACCTTGCGCATGCGCTGGTGATCCTATCGAAATGGGAAGTGAAGACCAGACATGGTGTAAACTGTTTTCCAGCTGCCCTGCAGACCTTGGTGGAGGATTTAAAGCAGCAATCTGTGTACCAAGATAGTCCTACAAATGCTCTATGAAATTCAGGTCAGGTGATGAGCTGATTTTTCCATTCGCTCCAAACCAAGACCCTCAAGATATTTCTCAACTACAGCTCGATGATGTCTCGCGTTATCTTCCATTAGATGAAATCATTGCGCCGGCATATGGGCGGACCTGGATAAAGGATCCGATCCCGATATCTCACTCCAATCACAGTTCCTTCCTGGAACACATATGCAGGTTAGTGTGACCGAGTAAGATTCCTGCCCAAGGTATTATTCCTCAGATGCGGTAACAGTCTTTTCAGTGTTGAATTGATGGTATATGGTGCTTTGTTCCCTCCAGATCGGCACATGTCCTGTATCGCTCTCCCGTGTGTTTCTAGATGTGTCTGAAAAAAATGCAGAAGCCCATCTCTGTCTCGTACGAAACATGTTCTCTTGCTCGAGTTAAGTGGGTCATTCTCTGTTGTCCGGTGATGGAAACACACACCTAGTCACCCTGCATGGTGAAAATGCCTTCAAATTGTACTAGCGGATTCTTTTCTCCCTGAGGCTATAGAATAGTTTGCAACAAACTGCTGTGTCTAAATATTTCCGCTCCTTCAGGCTGAAAGTGTTATAAAATGGTCTTCTACAAGTATTGTAACTCATGGTCAGCCTGGAACACATCCTCTAGATACAGAAGCTTTGGTTTCATATTGATTCCAGAGATGGTGGACCACACTGCGAAAGGTATTAAGGCACCCAGCAGCATCAACTTGTGACATTGCCATTTCCATCCGTTCGACCGACTGCCACCATAAAGAATGGGGAAAACGACTTCTCTCAAACATTACGGGGTTCACTGACTATTGTTAACGAATCTGCTAATAAAAATTAAAAAGCTAAAGATGTTACACGCGCAATTAATTAAGAGAAAGCCTAATATTTGCCTGTTTTTTTCTCTCATATATACCGGTTTACTGTATATAAATAAAGTGGTAGTTTTGGATAATTTTACGTAAGCCCGTTTTTGTATCATTTATATAAACTTTATTGTAAGCCTCATTTTTTTTTTATAGTGAGCTTCGGAAAACATGTTCCTTAGCTTTTAAAGATCAGTGTACTTCTTATATAAGCATAAAGTTTGAGCTTCATGGTATTCTTTTTCTCTGAATAATTCCATTCAAATGCATTATTATTTTCGTGAATGACTTACAGGAATAGTTGGTATCATTAATGGACATGTGATTATTTTGCTCTGTTTGAATAAAAGGCTGAGTAGAAACATTTTATTTAAAATAACAAATGCTAATGTTACTTCTGAAACTAAAGAAATATATTACTTACTGCATTTGATCTCATCACTTCTGTCTCCACAATGGTTGTGACCATCACAAGCTAATGTCATCGATATGCATTTGCCGTTCTTGCATTTAAATTCATTAGAGAGACAAGGAGGGTCTAATGTCAAAAATTATTTAAATATAATTTTTTTTATAGAAATTAAAGATTTATGTTAAAGAACAAATTACACACTGATGCAGAATGAAACAAAATTTTAAGTAATTAACATAAAATATCGTATGCCTCCTACAAATTTTTTTATTTTGCATGATTGACTTGGCCACTCAAATATTATGTAAATACTTAAATAATTATATAAAATTTTCGACTCCAATTTTAATATATATAAGAAAAGATTTAAAAATTTCCTAATTACCCCATCATGTTTATCGAAGGTTTTCTTTTACCATTTTATATCTGATTGCATCAATAAAGATTAAAAGTAATTTAAAAGTAGTATATTTTTTAATTTAAGGAAACACAAATTAAGGGTCCATTTGTTTTCATAAAAATATTTATGCAAAAATATTCTTCAGAAATTGCAAATTTTAAATTTTTATACATCTCCTTCATGAAATATTATTGAATTAAGGAAACACAGTTAATATTGTCTAGTTAGTAATTTTTAATGAATTAATATTAAACAGAGACTTCTCCATTTACCTGGGGGCAGCTGGAATAAGTGGCGTTTAATCTTTCTAGATGAAAAACATTTATTCCTCTGATACATAAAAATAAGCTTCGTATTGAGTTTTCTTTATATATCCAATATTATCGATGATAAAAAATTCATTTGAATCTTTTTTATTTTCATGTTTTGAATGTTTTCTAATAAGAGAAATTTTGAACATATCAAATTTGAATATACATTGTGAGTAAACGTGTTTTTAAAATCTTATATCTGTATAATCAGGATTCACTCAAAGTGTTAATTATGTAACGTATTAATTACACAAATTAAGCTTTATTTATGTCCAGTACATGATAAAACCCGTTACGAGAATAAATATCTGCATTTCAAAATAGTTACATACATTTTTATTTTAACATAAGAGGAATTTTAACAGCTTAAGTTACTTTATATAACGTTTTTATATTAAATTTTAAATGTTTCTGTTTTTCGATTGTAAATATTAAAAAAAATAAAAGGATTACTTATGTTTACGAAACAAAGTAATGTTTGGAAGAATTGATGTAAAATCAATCAATCATCGATTCAGTCAGTTCAAAAGTTTTCATACATTTTGGAAGTGGTTCGACTAAATATAAGTTTTGAGAATAATTTAACTCGCAATGCAAGTTCTATTATAATCGGGGTGACAATTGACACTATCTTTATAAAAACTTTATTTTGCGAGGATGTTTGTTCTTATTATAAATGTTTATATAAATATATATGGCTATTATTTAAAATTTAAAATTAAAATGTTCATTTCAAAAATTAAGAACCATACTAAATTAAAAAATTATTTGAATTAATGGCACAGTAAATTCTCAAGTTCTTACCGATGTTTAATATTTTAACTTGATAACATAAAAGATATTCGGTGATAAGTAACTAATAAGTGGTTTTATATTTTGCATTATTTAGATTATTTAAAAGAATAAAAAACTCGTATAAATTCAATTTAAAAAAACACTTTGTGAAATTAAAATTATTAAACTAATTTTTTTTATAAAATGATATTTCTGTATTGTTGAAAAAATCTTTTTTGATTTTTTTATATTTAATAAAGTCTGGGATATATGCAAATTTTAAAACAAATAAGTCATTGTTAATTTATCAAAGAAAGTAACTAGGAATTAAGTTTTCCTGTTCTTGTAATTTTTCTGTGATTAACCCTTTAACGCATTTGCCAGTGTCTGACGCGGGTGAAAGTTTCCGGCAAATTTTAGTATTCCCGAGCCCCACTCTTGAACTCTTGTACCTCACGTTATTTTATTTCTAATGCTCTTCGGAGATCAGTTCTTGTAAAAATAGATAACTAAATTAAAATCAAGCTTACTTAAGATAGATGGCACTTGAATAATAATAATTTTTTCCGAAAAAAAATTAGTACTTTAAGGGGTTAATAAAGTTACTTCTAAAATCCTTTACAATTATAAAATCAAACTTATTTAGAAGCTTTCGAGAAACTAGATTTATTTGATATGAAATGAAAGTATCTTATGCGATCAATTTTAAAAAAAGGCGCAAGATACTACGGTATTTAAAAAAAATCTAAAACGGCTGTTAGCAGAACATTATTTAAAACAGAAAAAATATATAAGGAACTGCTCATACATTTATAAAATACTGGAATTTTCTTTAATGTATAAATAGTATATCTAACTAGTCAGAACAATTAAAAATGATCTACTTATTATTCTCATACATTTCATGAAAAATTTGAAAGACATACGAGAGTAAAAAATTTAAAGAATGATATCAAGCACTTTCATTTATTTAAAAATTCACGTTTTTCTTGGTGAAGAGTTGAAGCATAAACGGAATTTAAGTTGAAAAAAATATGGAAAAACTTATTTGGAATTTTGATGAAGACCCATTATAGAAAAAGATTTATCCTTTATGTTGATTTGGTACTAATGTGTTAATTTGATTAGCAAGAAATTTCGATTACCTTTCACTTATAATAATTTAATAATAGTTATTTTTCTTTTAATGAAAAGTATATTTTTATAAAATTCAACTGAAAAAAAAAAAAAAAAAACTGCTCTGAATTCTGCTCCTTTATTTTTTATAAACATTAGAAATATTTTATTTTTCAATATTTATAGTTTATTGATCCATATATATTTTATATTAAATAAGAAGAAAAAAATTTAATTAAGCAATCAAAATTAATTTGAATCGAAAAAATTGTCAAATTTCTTACTTTGCAGCTCTGTGTAGGTAAACTGAAATCCAGATCTATATATTGAAGAATTACTTTTCTTATAATGAATGACTACATTATTGTTGGACAAAATCGATTTTCTCTCATCCTTAAATATACTCCTGCCAATCAATGCGATTTTATGATGATCGGAGTCTTCAATCTAAGAGGAATATTGCAATTTCACATTAATAAAGAAACATGTACATATTGTTATTTAGTTTTTATTTAATATTGGCATGAAGTTAAAGGATAATTGCTTTTTTTTAAACTGCAAATTTTCAGACCCGATGACTCTTAAGCCAAATAAAGTGTAGTTTTAAAAACAAGTTCTTTGTCCAAATTTCATCTGATTTATCATTATTAAATGTTTATCACTATACAAATATATAAAAAAAATCGTAAAAATTGATTTTTTTATTTTGATATTGAATATTTTTAAACTTGGCAATTGTTTAGCTAAAATAGAATTAAAAAAATAGTTTTTATTTATGCTTCAGTTTAAATCTAAATAATTATTTTTTCTGATAATATTCTTTACTATTTCATATACTAACTCATTTTGGGTTTTATAAAGTTGAATTCCCAATTTCTGTTATTATAATTGCTGTAAATTTTTGTTCCTATAAATATTTATGCATTAACTGAAATTATTTTGTTGTTATTTTTATTATTATGGATAAACCTACAAAATTTAACGAGAATTTTTGATGACGATTTAAAAGTTATTTGAAAATTTCTAAATGCAAATAATACTAAGTAGAATTTGCATTTAAAAATTGGCTTGATTGTTTGGTGGGGATTTCTACATTGAAATACTATAAGAATTGTGAGAGGACTTACGTATTAGCGTCACCGCAGCTAAACCTTTTATTAATTGATTAAGTTTTAAATATATATGAGTCGATAACATTCTTTAATTGAGCATTTAAGGAATATATATATTGTGTGTGTGCACGAAATACAAATCATTAAGTAAAATATAAATAGTGAAATCCTTACAGTCAATTCATCATCCTTAGCTAAGTCGTATTTATAAATGCTTAAAACGAGTGTAGCTTGCATCTCTGCCAATATGGTTATTTCACAACTGAACTCTTCATTTCTGAATATTGGTGTAGACATCAATATTCCACTTTTTTCATATTTCGTGTTAATAGTTGCCGAGTTTGAAGAAAAACACAAGTCTTCAACAAATTCTGGAAAAAATGAATTTGAAAGAATTTTTATAAAAACAACTATGCAATGAAATGAAAATTTCAAGTAAAAATTGGTATTTTAAAGAATTTATAGTCATGCATTAATTAACACTAATAATATAAATGAAGATCTATGGCTGGGAGAATTGATATGGATGACATTATATGGATATATTTACAGGCACTGTGGAACTTTTCAAGGTAACAAATTGTTTCTTGGATGATACCATAAACTAGTTTATCGTTATCTTTTTTGGTTTTCCACGGTGGCATTATTAGAATAACCATCGTTCTCATTACCAAATTGTCGAGTGTTCTGTACCCGACACAGCTAAACATCCCTTATTTTCGTTAATTACGGTTGGAGAATGTAATATAGGTTCATGATTGCATTGTTTTTAATATTAAATAATATTGGGGTTTCCGGGTACTTGATACCTATTTATGCGCACTTTCATGCTACGATGGTATTTCCACTGAGTTTTACACTACATGATCTACTTGATATATCATCAATTTCTCTTCGCGAAATGTCAAAAAGTTAAATATTCCTAATGCCTGGGTATCGGAAAACAACTTTTTCTGGATTAATGGCATACATTATAAATTTAATAAAATTTGCGTTATACTGAATAAATTAAAATTAGAAACAAATTGCATGAGTTAATTTACCGGTATGAAGAAACAGTTTCTGAATAAAATTACCAGAAATAATTCATTTTTGATTTTGTTGATTATCATTTACAAAATTTTCTCTTTTATGGAGGTTTGTCATCTAAATTAATTGTACCACATTTAATTTATTCTTAGCAGAGAAAGTTAGCCCAATTAGGCAACGAGACCTAATTTACTATTAAAAGAGAATATTTTATTCTATTAACAAATCATATTTGTAATTAGCTTACAAAGCCATATTAGTTGATGCAGAAAACAGCTTATAAAAATATTATGATACAATATTGTTCTACATAAATTGTCAAAAAATGGATAATTTTACTAAAATCAATAGATACTTATTTTTATCTCAAAACGGCAGATTATCAGCAATAAAATAAATTAATTAACAAAATTAATATATTGTGAAAAGCTCTAATTAGTGACTATCAATTAAAGTTTTGCTATTGTAAAGTCAATCAACACTATTTAAATTAATTTGGTTAATTTCATTAATAAATCAATAATTTAAACAAAGATAAATTAAAGCATTCTGTTTCGCTCTTTAGAGTCAATGAAAATAAATTTTGTGCATTCAATACTCATTAAATGTATGTGATTTGATTGTAAGAACCTTAACCAATTTATAAATGATTAATGTGAGTTCAAGTGATAACATAATAACATACAAATTAGTAAGGAAATCCATTGTGCTTAACTGAAGTAATTATAAAAAATTATTATGGATGTTCCAGTTAAATGCAATGAAGTATTTCATAATGTATGATTTCGTACTGGGGATTTAGGCCAGATTTTTTTCAGATTCCTTTTTGTGATGCTCAAATAAGGATACTATTTATGAAATATCCTTCTTTTAAATATTATGCTATGATTATTAAAAAAAGTTTCCTGTTATCCATTTAAAGCCTAAGTGTATTACAAAACAAAATACTGAATTATGCATTTTATGAATTTTATATAGAGAGATGAATAAATATCTATGTTGTGATGGAAAATGTATCATTGGAAAATAATTATCCATTGGAAAAATCGAGATATAGGTAGGGAAAAACTGTATTTCATTAGTTCAAGTGATTCTCATATTTTAAGTAGGTACAATTTAAACGTTCGTGACATCGAGTTTTTAGATTACCTTGGAATTTGAAATTAAGCTCTAATAGACATTTTTAAGTAAAAGATATTAAGCATTAAATAAATATAATGTAATCAAGTAACAGTTCTTTCCTATATTGTCAGTTAGTAAAGTTACAATAATTATCAGACTTGTTTCATTTCTTTCTTTCAAATTGAAATAATTCACTATTATTCCTTTGATAAAATTGAAAACTTGTTCATTATTAACAAGATATCATTCAATAGCCAAATCAAATTCCTCACTAAGAAAATATTACTCAACATTTATTAGTCTATTCTAAATATATTTTATTCATATTGTTAGTATACAAAATATAATTCGTATTATATATAATTTATCTATCCAGTCATTGAAAAATTTTCTTAAATATTTTAGAGGCTTATCACAATTTTTTGTATTCAACTTATGGTTCTTAAAATTTGCAATTTTGTTTTTCATAGCGAATTATTTTTCTTTTAATTACAAAAGACATTTCTTTGCTTATTAATTTTTAATACTGAGTAATAAGTTAGGATTATTTTTTTTCATCAAGAATTTATTTAAATTTTATGGATATGTTATTACTTAGTCCATTACTTTGATTATTTATGGAGATTTTTGGGTATTTTATAGAGATTTACTGCAAATTTTTATATATAAAATGTATAATATTCTTTCATTGATACGTAAACTTCTCATAAAAAGGTGTTTTTACTCGTGTAAATTGTTAAATTTATTAATGTAATATATCATATATTCATTTAATACTTTAATTTCTGACTTGAATAAAATTTGTGTTAAATTTATTATATTTCTGTAAATTTAAATTGATAATTATAAATTTAATATTGTTTAATATAATTAATTATAATATTAATATAATTGATAATAATATTGTTTAATATCATAAAATTTAATATAATTAGTTATAAAAATTAATATTATAAAGTTTAAAATCTGAAAACTAAATTAAAGTAAACAATTTTAAAATCACGATACAGTTTTCATCATGATTAATAAATATTTAATTTGATAATTACATTTTATTTTTATATTGATAAAAGATGTCAAAGGTAACTACAAATGAAAAAGTTTAAAAAAACTTGAAATACTTGAAAACTTGAAAAAGTTAAAAAAAACTTGAAATAAATGTTAAAAAGAGAAAGCATCGTAAAAATTATTAAATGTTTGTGAAGATTCAGTGATGCAATGTGTAATATATTTGCTTACCGGCACTATTCCAGATTATTAAGCACAAACTGAGATAAGTAAATCTAGAATTCTGATGTAATTAACTGTTTTGATTATCTTGTATGTCGTAAATATTAGAGAATAAGCTTACAATGCGATGTTTCAAATTCTCGAATCTGTTTTCGAATTATCACTACTAAATATCAATGATTTAAATAAGTAGTGATATATATATATATATATATATATATATATATATATATATATATATATATAGATTCAGCTCAAATTTTTGTTTTTATTTTTTACAATTTTATGAAAATAACTTAGAAAGTTTGACTTAAAATTTTACTCTATAATATGAAGAAGATCTAAATTTTAAAAAATAGAGATAAGAATATGATAATTAATCTTGAATGCCTTTTAACAATAATACATACATTATAGAAAATTATGTTAATGTAACAGTTGTTTAATACACACGCTACACGTATTATGTTTTAGGTTACCTAACACATAAATATTTGTATGAGCATATGGTATTTTTCAAATTTTAAAAAAATATAAATGAATTATTATTTATATTTTACTTAAATTTAAAAAATAATGCTCACACATAAATTATTATTTGTACAAATATAATTTATTATATTTGTACAATATTAAATATATTGTACAATATAAATTGAAAATATTTATTTATTTCGTTTCTATTTTAAAAGACTGTTGCAATTGCTTTGTTTTAATTGGGGAACAATTAAATTTTTACAAAATAACTGAATGCTGTATTTTTTATAATTTTATAAACTAATTGATTTTATAATGAAATAAATTGAAAGTTTTCATTAAAACTTTTATGAATAAAGTACATAAATTAATGGATCATATATATATATATATATATATATATATATATATATATATATATATATATATATATATATATATATAGGAAAATACCATGTAAATGATACTAATCTTAGGTATGAAAATGTTTTGTTCATTGATCAATTATTATCATTTATTTATGAATTTACGGATCATTATATTTTAAAATTTTTTAACGAATAAAGTGAATTAAAAGTTACTTTTAATATAGCAGTTTTAATAAAAATACTGATTTATTATTTATCAGAGAGCAAAAATGAACAGAAATATAGCTTTAGGAACGTTAACAATAGATCGCTTAAGCTATTTTTCCTAAATGTTAAGTACATATAATTTTTTTCATTATTATTAAGCAGTCATTGAATGTGAAATCCATGACAACAGGCAAAATGCATTCGATTCAATGATTGTTCGATAAGAACGAAACAAGGATAAGAGCCACTTTAAAGCTTTTATAAAAATGTACTTTCCGCTCAAATATACACTTAATAGAAGTTTCTTGTTTTATCGATCAGTTGATATACATGAAAGACTAGTGACGAATTTATCATACTAAACCTGGACTTTGAATGTTTGATTTACACGTTTTCACAAAAAAAGAAGATATTTATATTCATTTTCACTTACATATAAATTGTTGCATTTGGAAAATGCAACTATAAATTTATAATAAATCTGAATTCAATATAGGAATTGCATTTTAAAATTTAATGCATTGGTTTTATTTTTTACGGTTTTAATTAGATGAAGTTTAAATGTTTATAAATATTTATTTAATAATGTTTTATTTATATAAATTAAAAGGTTAAAATCTTCAGTTAAAACATGACTGACCTTTGGTAAATCATTATTGGGAGTCAAACAGCTGGAGAACATGTCATTCCGTAAATATTAAGGATAAGGAAATGAAATTATGTAACGTGTTAAATTAGGTTATAAAATCAATTCTTTTTTTTACAGCTATACATGTATTATAATACATAGTGCTTAATATTCATTTATGCAACTCGTAAATGTCTTGTAGAATACAATCCGATCGTATTTACAAGTGTAAATATCGATCGGAATTTACACTTGTAAATACAAGAAAAATACACCTTGTAAAATATTTGATAATATTAATATTTGTCTCAAGTTATGATTTCTGAAACTGTTTTCACGGATTTAATAAAAGATACATAAAAGTCTGGAAGAGTTTTTTTAATAATAAATTTTTAAATAATAAATTTTTAAATAATTAATTTTTTAACAATAATAATTGCATAATTAAGTAAATAGAAATAAAATAATAATTAAATAGAGAAAATTAAATTATTTTAGGAAACCGATTTCCATGAAAATATTAATTTTGTATTTGAAAAAGAAAATGAAAAACAGAAAAGTATTATAAAAAGTTAACCAAATCTCAAGCAAATAATTTTGTGAATACTTGTAGACATCCTATTTCCTTAAAACTAACATATTTTGCTTTTTCATTGTTTTAACAAGAAGATTTATATTGTAGTAAAACTATTATGTACAAACACACGTATAGTATAATACATGCATTTACTTATATATTTTGCATAAGTTATTTACATTAGTGAAACATAAAAATAAATTGTTTTTTACCTAGATAATTTAAATTAATATAAATTAAATTACTACAAAAATTCCTATATAGAATGGAAATATTATTGTATAATTACCTCATATTAGATGTAAAATTATTGAATTGTTTTAGAAAAATATCCATATTTTTAAATCTTGAATTCAATGGGAAGAATTTAGTTCCTACTCTGATCATATAATAAAATGCAAGCATGAAATAATGTAAATAAAAAAATACTATATTGATACGTCTCAGTTATACCAAATTTCAACTATTAATTGATGTCCATTGTTTATTTATGATTATTGTGATAGCTAAATTTTTTTGCGAATTTTGTAATGAATAAAATAAGTTAGGCATCTTTTCAAGGAAAGCGATTTCGATTAAAATATTTATGCACTATTTAGAAGGGAATATAAAAAAATATTTTTCAAAAAAAGTTAAAATAAAAACAAAAATAAATTTTTTTAATACAAATATTATATTAGCTGTAAGTTAAAGGAATATTTTTGTTATTAATTGTTTTTAGATGAAGATATAATGTAGATAAGAATTGTCTTAAATGGTCACAGTAAAATGTGTAAAATAATGATTGAATAACGCAATAAAATATCTCAGTTAATTTATGTATTAATTGCATTTTAATTAAAGTATAGAACTTGACACCTTAGAGTTGAAATATAATTAAGTATGATTTTTTTTAAAAATAGAATATTTTTACTTAATATATATTATTCTTTTTTTAAGGCAAAGAATTATTTAAAATAATTTTAATTTTCTTAGGGCCTTTGTACATTATGTGGCTTCATTTAGCTAAAGAAGTTTCAAATTTCGCATGAAAAATATTTTTATGTGAAATTGCTTAATATAACTATTTCTAAATTGTTTTGCCTTTTTTAATTATACCTTACCCCTGAATCAATAATGAAAATGTTTTACGGGATATGAAGAAATATAAAAAGTTTTTTCATTATGTTAGAAATTTAGCCAAATTCCAAAAATA
Organism: Latrodectus geometricus; assembly: GCA_026290005.1. Classification (NCBI taxonomy): domain Eukaryota; kingdom Metazoa; phylum Arthropoda; class Arachnida; order Araneae; family Theridiidae; genus Latrodectus; species Latrodectus geometricus. The sequence goes on from JAPDSC010136600.1 coordinate 669,148, forward strand.
ATTGAAACTATACCAATTTGTTAAACTGTTTACTTAAATCACTAGTATTAAAACACGAAATTTAATGTTACCGAGAATATAATGTGCTTATTCTGAACACTACTTGCTTTCACTTTAATTTCAAATTTCCATTTCATTTCTATTTTTCATTTATACTTAGGATGAGTAAAATTATACGTAATATTTAATTAAAAAATACACGTTATATTTTTTTACTTTAATTAGATTGCGTAGCTTAAAAAGAAAATTATTTGCATACAATTATTATAATCATTACATTTTAAAATCTTCGGCAAAAAATATCTTTAAAAATCAAAATACTGCTATAAAAAACATAAAACAAAATTTTAATTTTAAATAAAGTGTAAACACATTGTGTCCGAACAGCACATTAAAAAATAAAAATATTTCCAATTTATTATTTCTTTAGTAACCCATCTTAAAAAAATTGAAAGTTCAAATACCTTTTTTCATCACCATAACTATAAAAATGTTAATTTAGTGTTAAGTACTTTCAAAATATTATTTTATTACTAATCATTTATTTTTTTAAGATATTGGAAAGGAAATTTTACTTTTTTGTGGTTATTTTTTTTAAAAAAAAGAAGATAAATTACTAAAAGGAAGGAAAAAATATCATTTGAATACTTTTAAAGAAATTTTGAACATAAATAAAAATCAATAAATAAAAGTATGAAGGTTAAATAAAATACTTAAAGGATTAAATAAATTTTAATATTGACTGGAAAAATAGAGCTATACATTAATTTGCTTTTTTTAGATGCTAATTAATTAATTGCATGATATTAAGCAAGTAAATGCCTAAGTATTAATTAAATATTTATTTTACAGAAGCACATAAAGAAATTGTACATATTATTCTTCAAAATTATTTTACAAAAGTAAAGGATAATGTTCATAGAATTTAAATAGTTTAATTGTAAGATATTATAAGATGCTTAAAAGTTAGATTAAGCATGATAACATTTTATTTTGTAGTTATTACTTTAAATTTACATTTTATATAAGAATGCATAACAGTCATTAATATTATGACTTTTAATATTGTTTCACTTTATAAATTCTTCTTATCAAAGCCCTGCGTGAAAATTTAGCTTATATGAAAGGGTATCTTATAAAAATTTATAATATATTTTCTGCAAATTTATTTACCCATTTCTTTAAGTAAGCAAAATTTATTTGGTTACTTAAAAAAATAATATTTGAATGGAAAACTTAGAAATATATTATTAATGGAAATTAATTGAAATTCTGTAATTTAAATTATACTTTTAGCTAAATTTTAAAATATTCTGTAAACTCTCTTCTTTAATTTATAAGCAATTTTTAATTTTATATAAGAAAAATGTTAGCAACAACAATAATAATGGTACTTATAACAATATGGAAATAAATTTTACAACAGCAACTACTGCAAATACTTTTAAAATTTAAAAGTTATATATATTTTTATAATTTGTCAGTATTTTAATTTTCTGCTCTAAAGACAATTTCATAAAAGCAGTTATTACATCTAAAATTTTAATAAATATAGTAGATAAATTTTATCAATAATTACTATTTAATTTACTATATTTAATTAATATTTACTATTTAATAAATACTTTGTATGCAATAATCAATAAATATAATCCTGTTCTATTTATTTATTTATTTTTTAAAATTAAGTTATGTTTTAAATAATCATACATTATGTATTTTTATTTTACTAATGCTAATTATAGGAATTATAAAATAAAAATTACTTACGTGTCTTTAATGTTGCACTGCTATAATAAAATAAGTTTGCAAAAGCAAACATGCAGATCGGTAATATATTAGATTTTAACATAATTTTACTGAACAGTGCCTTAATGGTGACTTTATTCGATAATTCCCTAACACGCAGTAAGGAAAAATGATATATAAAAAGCTGTGGCGATAAGAGTATATTTTTTTGTGTGTTCCTTTTTTCCAATACTTCGAACTTACATTTGAAGCAGGTTTGGAACACTTTATCTTATCTTTCTTTCCAATTTGTTAACCTACCTTGCTAGAAGAAGTCACATCAATAATATTGGAGATCATATGTACATAGTATTTATCAGAAAAAATGACAATGAAACATAAGAATCTTACGTCTTTTTAAATCAAATGTTGATTATAAAACTAAAAGTTTTGTATATATATATTTACAGTTTATATTTTGTGATAATTTCTTAAATCAATTGGTAATTATTCTTAATCTTAAGTATTTTTAAAGTTCACTTTTAGAATTTTCTATCAAAAAATAATATGAATGTATATATACAATTGGATTTATTTTTATAGTTTTACACATTATTTTCGTACGCTTTTAAAATTCTTAAAAGTTATTAAAAATGTTAACACTCTTCTAAAAAAATACCCTTTTAAAAATTTATTTGCATACTCATACTTACATAAATACATATAAATAGATAGGAAATGTATATCTTATATTGTTTTGTTAAAGAATTTTGTGTATGTATATCTACACCTTTGTGCATACATAACAATAAATTATGGAGATCATAAGAGAAAATAATTTAAATTACTTAAATATAATTTTTGTAATAAAATTATTAATATGACATTAAAATACTAATTTATTAATAAATCAGTATATTGATTAACATACTATGTAATGTTATAAATAAGTGAAAATATTCATAATCTATTTCCTTTCTATATGAGAAAATTAAGATTAACACGAGATCTATTTTAAGCATTCTTCACCACTTGATGGGTTGTATGAAATATTGTCAGTCATGTGATAAAATATTAATAAATATAGTAATCATTTTTGAAACTATTTATAACTGTTTTGAACGCTTCATATTTTATTTTGATGTAAATTTTGTATATTTAAAGTTATTGTTTTAAAATTTATCGAAAATATTTATTGTAGCAATATAATATAAATTTTATTATGAGAACTTTTCTGAGAATTAATGCTATTAGCATTTACTTTGTTTCCTTAAATGGGAGGAAATACATTTTCGTCTGAAAAGAAATTTATTATGAAGCAAATCATCCTAAAAGTATTTGATTTTAATAAATGTTTATACTAAATTTACGAGATATTTACTTCTAAATGAGACCTAAGTCAAAAATTGCATTTAGGAACTTCTTTGTAATCTCAAGTAAAAAAATGTTTGATCAAAATTGACCAATTAACAGCTATATAAAGCTGTAAAAATTTATCAATAAAAAATGACTATGGAGACACTATTCTGAAATTTATTTATATCAACAATTTCATTAATTTTTGAAGTAATAAGCACTACACTTAAAAATATATTTTAATTTATATGCAATACACGAATATACTAAAATATATCTAAAAATTAAAAGAAAAGAGAATAAGTCTATTTTCCAGTTCGATAACGTCGTAGATCTCATATATTGCATATGATGGCGGAATGACTTTAGTATACAAATTTATAATTTTATTATTTGCTATATTTTATTCACATTACAATAAATTATTCAGCATGAAAATGTACAAATAAAATTTTCATGTTACAATAAATTTCTTTGCATGATATTGTAAAGAAATTTACACGCAACAATATAAATTGTATATATAGTAGTGTAATCTCGGTGATATAGTGGTGACGTTTCGCGTTCCCAAAGCACAGATCCAAATTTCTATCTTGAGCTAGGCAATGTTGACTCAGCCTTTCACCTCTTCAGTGGATCGATAAAATTTGAGTATCAAGCATGCTTGAGAACTAGACATTGTAATTTCGCGTTAGGTTGACCATCTAATCGGAATACGTTTCGCACCCCAGAGCTCTCATTCAAGAAAACAAGCACTGTAGCCTTGGTCTCTTGATGGGTTGTCATGCCACAGAGTTTAGTTTACATAATATTGTCCTAAGAAATTTATACTAATAATATACATAAACAAGAAACTTCGCAAAAATTTATGCGTTTCGTTATTTATTTATTATTATCTTTTTTAAAAGTGATTATAACGACGATGCGCAACCTCATTTTAGTTTTACTTAAATATTGCAGTTAAAAAGTTTTAGTTAAAGATTACAGTTTTAATCAAAGTTTACAGTTAAAGATTTTTAAGTAATTAAATTTTGAAAAAGTAAAAAATTTTAAATATTTTACTTACAAATTTTGTAGATTCCCTGTTATCTTGAATAGGTTTTTTTTTTATCATGTTAAAAAATGTCTCAGTTCATTTTTTAATACTTCACAGTAGAGGATCTAATTACTGAAAGCTTTTGTTTAATATTTGTTCATCATTTCCTGAGAACTTGTAAATTGGTTGTATTCATGAGTCTCAAATGAAGGAACTCGGAAAGCGCCAAGCGCTCATCCCGAAACATATACAAACAGAAAACTGAAATAAAGCAATAATCTCCCGCAGTCCAATAGTGGCTAGGATCATACCCAAGATCATCCATCCTAATACCAGGTAGTGGTGAGCCCATTTTATAAACTCAGTAACCCTGTTTTTTAACTCTAGTTTGAGGCATTCGTTTCTTGCATAGGTAAAGTCTTAATTTATTAAGTGCACATGTTTAATTTTATGAAAAAATCTTATTTGTGAAAATAAAAAATCTAATATTAAAAAATAAAATTTAATTATCATTTTTTCTTAAAAATTAAACTAGATAATATAATCAATTAAACTAGGTTGTATTTCTACCCTACTGGCCATTAAAATTGCTACACCAAGAAGGCGACATGCTACAGGCGTGAAATTTATACGAAAGGAAGAAGGTGCTGTAATATGCAAATGATTAGCTTTTCAGCGCATTCAGACAAAGCAGGCGCCAGTAGCGACACCTACGTTGTGTTTAAATGAGGAAATTGTTCAGCCGGTTCCTCATACACAAATTGCATTTGAACGTTGTTGCCTGGTGAAAAGTTGTTGTGATGCCTCGTGTAAGAAGGAGAAATGCGTACCAGCACGTTTCTCACTTTGATAAAGGTCGAATTGTAGCGTACCGGGATTGCGGTTTATCTTATCGCAGTATTGCTGCTCGCGTCGGTCGTGATCCAATGACTGTTAGCAGAATATGGAATCGATGGGTTCAGGATAGTAATACGGAACGCCATGTGGGATCTCAATGGCCACCTATCACTAGCAGCTGAGAAGACAGGCATATTATCCACATGGCCGTAATGGATCGTGTTTGGAAGACAAGAAGTGTCTGCACGAACAGTTCGACGACGTTTACAGCAGCATGGACTCTCAACTCGGAGACCATGGCTTCGGCTTCCCTTGACGCTGCGTCATAGACAAATGCGCCTTCAATGGTGTGATCAACGACGAACCTGGGCACATGAATGGCGAGACGTCATCTTTTCAGATGAATCCAGGTTCTGTGTACAGCATCATGATGGTCGCATCCGTATTTGGCGGCATCGTGGTGAACGCACACTGGCAGTGTGCATTCGTCATCGTCATACTGGCCCATCACCTGGCGTGATGGTATGGGGTGCCATTTGATACACGTCTCGGTCACCTCTTGTTCGCATTGACATTGCTTTAAACAGTGCACGTTACATTTCTGGTGTGTTACGACTCGTGGCTCTACCCTTTATTCGAGCCCTGCGAAACCCTACGTTTCAGCGGGATAATGCCCGACCGCATGTTGCCGGTATTGTACGGACCTTCCTTGATACGGAACATGTTCGGCTGTTGCCCTGGCCTGCACGTTCTCCAGATCTTTCACCAATAGAAAACGTCTGGTCAATGGTTGCCGAGCGACTGGCTCGTCACCAAACGCCAGTCACTACGGTTGATGAACTGTGGCATCGTGTTGAAGCCTCATAGGCATCTGTACCTGTACATGCAATCCAATCTCTATTTGACTCAATGCCCAGGCGTATAACTGCTGTTATTACTGCCATAGGTGGTTGTTCTGGGTACTGATTTCTCAGGATCTATCTAGCCAAATTTTTTTAAAATTTAATCACTTGTTATTTCTAGTATAATATATTTGTCCAATAAATATCCTTTTGTTATCTACATTTCTTCCTGGTGTAGCAATTTTAATGTCCAGTAGTGTAGTTTAATTGTTAATTTTTTCTAAGAGAACTGATTCTTATTTTCGGAGAATTGAATATACATTAAATTTTTTATCATAAAAACATGGAATCATAAAATCCTTTTAAAAGTGATCAAACATGAAAATCAGAGAAATAATTTCTCAGAATATATTTAAATAAATGAATTCAGTCAGTTTTTTAATCTTTAAACTCATGATGTAAAGAATAAATTTAAGTCAGAAAAATTAAACATATGTCTTAAATATGAAATAATGGACAAACTACAGAACAATAGATTTCTCTCTTCCAAGCAATAAAAATCATATGACACAGGAAAAGAATAAGGAAAATGCTTATTTTCTCAATCTATGATTAATGTTCTTTCATCAATTTATGGACCAGATTGTAAATAATAACATTCTGTGTGTACTGAACAACGTCACTGTTACATTTTTAACTAAGTTGTTTCACACAATGTCAGAAGAAGATTTTAACATTTGTTCATGAAAAAATAATAGAATTCTCTCTTAAAATTTTCAAAAGATCACTTTAGAAAAGAAAACAATTTTGAACTAGAAAAGAGTACATTTTATGAGGAAATAAATTTTTTTCCCATGAAGGAGGTAAATGTATGGACGAAGTTTTATTCTCAGTAAATATTGTATTTTTCTTTTATTAGCTATTAGCTTTATGAACCAGGAAAATTCGTGGAACAGTCAATTGTAGAAAGTTCGGACTCCATCACAAGGAAAAAGTATTAAAGTACTGTTTTATGTTTCTTTCTTAAGAGTTTACTTAAGAATGAAGAGTGTATTTTTTAGATTTCTGTTACACCATTTTTGACCAGACATTTTTTTCTTCGATAATGAATTTTGCAAACTTCAGAATTCATTGTTTGGATACATATAAAAAGTGATATCCTTAATCAAAGCGTACGAGAGATAAAACAAGATTTTATTCTATTTCTTGATCTTATATAAATGATTTTCTGAAAATATTTTAAAGTGAATTTATGGGTTTCCGTATGTTAAAGCTTTAATATTATCATACATGAAATATCTATTTAAATATAGGGAATTTTTTAACATCGATGTTCAACATTCTAGAGCCCGTAAGTCAAGTTAAATATAATCTCGTTTGAGATTATGGTGTTTTGTGATTACCGTTGCATGTTAATAGGATAAAATTGTGCAACTAAAAAGGGTATGCAATATTGACGAAATGTGGAAACTTCATTTTTGTGTAGGAAAAGAAGTTATTAAAGGAATTCATAAAATAATTCTTCAATGTACAAGAGCTACTGGAATAGACTTACCGTGGTCTTCTGAATGGACTGAGCTCTTCTGAGTTGAAGGTACCCAATTCGATTCGATCGTTGAAAAACATAAGTGGGGTGTTAGACTTTTGATTTCTATTCACACTTCTCTTGGATTGAGTTCTTAAAAATTTTAAGAAATATTTCCCTTGTGACATGAGAATACGACTCTTTATTGAAGAAAAATTCCTTTAGGATAAAACATGTAGGAGATATTAAAATATCTTACAAAAAGTTTCGGCTGTTAGACTATCAACTACTTTCTATCAACATTGTAATGCGGAGATTAATTTCATAAAATCTTCAATTTCAAAACTTTGTTTAAATAAAAAAAAAATCTTCCAAAGTTTTGACTCTTCTATATAGGATTCGACAACCAAGGCATTTGTGTTAAAAGCATTTTGTACTAAACTTCAAATCCAAATATATATAACATAGCCCCCTCTTTGTTTATGAAGCTAGAAAGGTCTTTTAAGGAGCTGAGGTACAATGTTTTAGTATCAAGTGTACCTAAAGATGTCAATCGAATAAGGGCAAGAGCATAACATTCATGTATAATATGATGCGTAATTTCCTCGTTCTTATAGCATTTTCTACATACAGGGTCTTTTTGAAAACGTCCCACCGTATGAAGTTTTCTACTTTATTCTGTCTAGAGAGACAGTCATGCTACTAATAGCTTTCTGCACTACTGCAGCCATGGATGGACTAGAAGTCATTTCTACCTCTGATACCGAAGAAGTTATTTCAACTCTTTCTGTTGATTTATTTTGGATTTCCTTGTCTAGGTCTGCCTCAGAGGTTTATCTGCATCAGCACTGGTTTTAGTCCTCACGGAATTAGATCCACCAATCATTGCCAGGGTTTCTGGGAAAGGCAACATACACTAGCAGTACGCCAAGCATACTAGAGGCTCCGTTAAGACACTATAATCGCAGTGCTATTCACGTTACCCACAAATCGTGTAATACCAAGGCTACGGAAGGTAATACCAATTGTATAATACCAAGGTTACTTCGTAAGAAGCCATAAACCACTTCCGTAAAGAGAAATAAAATAGAAAGAAAGTTTGGTTCTCGCCATTACCTGCACATGTGTTTGGTAGCCACTCAAGCCCCAGGAAATTTTGGTTAGTTTTTGAAATAAAATAAACTAATATAAGAAATTCTGCAAGGAAATATAAAATCTGAAGAATAAACAACCGTTAAAAATATAAACATCTTAAGAATATTGATAAATTTAAGTTCATGGTGGTTGTGTGACAAGTAAAATAAATATGCATTCTTATTTTTTAATTTTATAAATCATATACGGATTCTCTTATACAAATAACTGGTTAAATATTCTGAAAGTTATGGGTGACAAAAATGAATTGATTTACTAAAGTACAAGCTTCTTAATTATCAAGATAATATGTTTTATTCAGTTTGCTTTTTTTAAGTAAGTAAAAATATCAAAATTAACTATAAATTTAAAAATTAATATCAACAACAATATGTTATCTACAAATTATACAGCTAAGCATAAAGTTTTGTTTCAAAATTCTACTTTTTAAAAATATAATTTTAAGATAAATGTTCATAGTAAATAGAAATTGGACCAATTTTGATTAATTTTTAAAATCTTTGAAACATTTAGTTGATGACTTTCTAGATAATGGCATTTTTATTTTCATTTTCAATTTAGAAAATTTCAAAATTAAAAGTAATTTAAAATTTATCAATTGTTTTAAATTATTAAGGTATATTTGGACCATGGATAAAAAAACTAAATTGAATGGCTGTATTTTATATTTCTAATTAATAAGATTTAGTCTGATAATCAAGGAAGGATGAATCAAATATTTTTGCTTATATGTCATAAACTATTTAAAAAAATTAATCTTATTTAGTTTTTTTATTCATATTTTTAACCCTTCATGAACCAACACTTAAAACTTTTAAGACTTCCTTTAAGCAAGCATTTAACTTATTTATCTTATAAATTAAAACATCTAATCTAACGTACTATTTACACATGAGATATTATTTTTAAAAAAGTTATATAGGAAGAATATTTTATTTAATATTATATTATGTATTGATATGTTATACATTTTTGTATTATAACAGATTTCCTAATTCTTTATAATTCCTTAGTAAAATGAATAATTTTTAGTAAAATTCCATTGAGATTTTATTTGAAAATCAAGAATTATTAGTTTAATACAACTAAACTGTATGTGCATTGCATTTATAATAGTTTTCAACCCTCTTCAAAAATTCCAGCATTTTTTCTTATTATTATAAGCTATAAGCCCTTAAGAAATCTTAGTGTACGTCACATTTACAATTAATTTGTGTATATTTTTATGTTTATAATTTAATTTTGTTCCGTTTTCCTTTTCTTTCCAGAGTTTTTCTCTTAACAATTTATCTTTGAGCAGAAGTCTTAGCTCCAAGTATTTAAGTAAATATAACTTGTTGTATGTGCGAAATGCTTAAGGCACTATTATGACAACAAATCAACTCTATTTCTAATTAATTTCTATTTTCTTTGTATTTATATATATAATGCACATAAATTTTTAAAAATATTATATTAAATATCGTAAGGTTATATATATATATATATATATATATATATATATATATATA
>JAPDSC010136600.1:691651-723891 GCA_026290005.1 Latrodectus geometricus
TATTGAATACGTTTTTAAAATTTTAGAAGCATTACAAATATAACAAGAACTTCAACATACTATTTTTGCATCTTCAAGACTTGTTGCTTAATCCAATAATTGGTGTAATATTAGAAAAAAATCTGTAACGGAGAAAAATAGATTCCTTTTAACGACTTACTCTTAAACATGATTTCCCTTTGGCAAATAAAAAATTCCCATTCAAGTAATAAATGTTTTTCTTATTAAAGGACTATTAATATCTTTCATTAAAAAAAATTACAAAATAATTATTTCCCTCTATTTAATTAAACTAAATTTATTAGAAACAACATTTTTTATTTGAAATAGATCCCACACTTATCCGTTTTTGAGGATAGAAAATGAAAATTATTCATATATAATTTTGTCACAAATTTTGTTTCAAAATATTCTATGGAAATCTATTTTTATAACATTATTTTACATTACCTTTGATAGCAACAAGACTGCTATTTCCCCCATAACTTTAAACCTCATTTTGATGTACGTATGATTGAAAAGAATTTTTGTAAATATATCTTCATGTTGTACCTTTGTAAATATTATATGTTAATTAAATGTTAGTCTTGGTAAGAATAGTTATTCAATTAAATCAAGCTTTGCCATTCCCCGCTCATATAATGGTGTTCAGAAGTGTTCTTGGATGATGATTATTGGATAATAATTTTGATTCAAAGCAAAGGAGTTTTAATCAGAAAAAGACGTAGATCATCATCAAACATCTTAAGTAGGTACGTGAATATTTTTTATGATATTGAAGAAATAAGCATTGCATTGAAGAATCCAAAATCAGATAAAATAAAAATTCCACACAAATTTATTCTCGATTCTGACGGAAATCATTTAAATTGAAAAGGAAGAAGGCAATTTTCTGATTTTAATTTTGCTATTGAAAGTGAAGTATTTAAAAGGAAATCGCAAACTATAGAAGTTAATTTTTCATTGAATAAACTGATAATTATTTCTAACATTTTAAATATTTCTTTCGAAAGAAACAAATTCAAATTAGAAAAAAGAATCTTAAGCAATTGTGTTCTCTGAATTCGTTAGCCTTAAACCTGTACATGAAAATTAAACCTGTACATGAAAAGCTCATTTGCAGTTAAAAGACAGGAAGAGAATTTAAATTGGAACTTTTATATTCCTTAAGTTGAAAAAAATTTAGAAATGTTTATCAAATTGTATACCATGTATTTTATGTAATCGTAAATGTGGTAAGCTAGCGTAGTTGCATCTAATTGAGGAAGGTGACACTCCTTTACATACCTATCACATTGATAATTTAATTCTGTTAGAAAGTACTCATAAGATATATAAACATATCTCCTTCGATATCGATGGTTTCACTAAATTAATATAGTTGTACCCAACGAAGTCTACTGATGCCTTTGAAATGATATCTAAATTAGAACTTCGAAAAATTATTTTCAGAAATCCTTCTTGCATCATTTCGGATAGAGGTTTCTTCCTTACTTAAATGATTTTAAGGAGTACTGTATCCGCCAAGACATAAAACACAATTGCATAACCACCAGTTTACCCAGAGCCAATGCTAAAAAAGAACGCCTTAACTATAGTATAATATTCATTGTATCCAAATTGTCAACAGATAACCCAGCTAAATGGTATTTACATGTCAATACCGCACAGCAAGTTATAAACTTAAACTTTGCATTAATGTATCGGTACGACACCATTTGAATTACACTTGGAGACCAAGATGAAACAAAAGAATGATATTAAAATTAAAGATCCCTTTGAAATGCAAATACATTTCATTCATAACCGCGATAGCCTTAGAAAATAAGTTAAGAAACGAAGAGTTTAAAGGGTTAAAAATGAAAACCGTAAAACTTATAATTTAAGAAAAAAATATGATCGATAACGAATAACTATTAAATTAAAATATATTCACTGTTCTTCAACTTGGGTTCACCAAGCTAATGGTAGGACCTTGCTCTTTGAAATGGAAATTCCAATTCCGGTTCTAGCTACTGATGAACAACAGTAATAGATTTTCTTTTCCGACTTTTTTATGTACATTAATTTGGGTGTTCGGTATTTCTCTTTTTTTCTGTTGTAACAATGGAATATGTCTTTCTTTTTATAAAATATTTTCCGGAAACGTAAATTGCATCTGATGGTCAAATGACTTACATTAGCTTTTAGTCCACTACGCTACTAAAAAGAGTAAACAAAGTATTTGGCTTTATTAAATTCTAAGCCAGAACGCTATTTTCAATATTTGCTTATAATTCTGAATTCCGGTTTAAAAAATATTCTCTAGAAAACGTTTCTTTTTTTGCAACTGTCATCTTGGTAATTTTTGCCTATTAAGCCCTTGGAAATTAAAATAATCTCTAGAAATTTGGGGAAGTTAATAAAACGTATTTAATTCGTAACCATATACTTCTGACATGTTCACTGAAAATTGATAATATAATTGAAAATAAAATTGAAACTCTTAAAGTTGATTTATTTTAAGAAGCAAACTTGCAAAAGTGTATTTCACGTAGTGAATATGGCTTTGGCTCATAGTCAAAACTTTTTGGGTAAATCAAGATTGATTTTATTAATATTCGTTTTAAGACATGAAATAATTTATAGTTTGAAGAACATTGATAATAAAAATTTTTCTTTTAGAAGATCATGGGAAATTTAGAAAAATAAATTGACATGAAAAAAACCTATTTTTATATTTAGCTGATTATGTAAAAATAATTTACTCTGCATATATTAAAGTATATAAAAATATCTAATATTCAAAATTTATATGTATGCTTCAAAAATAATTTTACATACATCTTATTTTAAAGAAATTAAAATATACATTATTTTTTACATGTTTTAGGTTAAAAAGTTTTTTAATTTAATGTATATTATTGATTCCCATTTTGCATTTTTTATTTGAAGAAAGATACATTCCTGGTTGAAGTCTCTTATAGTGTCAATATCGTCGAAACATTTTCTCATTTTTCTTCGCTACTGTTACATGAATTTTGCGCATTCAAACTTACTCTATTAAAATAAATTTTAGAAAAATATTAATGTCTATTTAACTTTTATTTGAAAATTATTGAAGTAAAAACATATCTGTTATTTAATAATAGTAAATTTATTCGCGTATTTTAATATTCTAGCTCCTCTTATTTGGAAGTATTCAAAGAGTTTAGGAAAAAAAATTATGAACTTTGAAAGTTTAAAAGAAAAAAAAAAATCAAAGGTTATATTTACATATTTCATTATTTTTCATCAAAATTTTAAATTATACAATTGTACTTGTACATTTTAAATAGAAAATAAATATTTTATGAATCAAATATTTTTATTGTAATGGTAGAAAATTTACCACTTTAAAGTATAGAAGCTATTAAATAATAAATTAGTAAAATGCAAATACTTCATTTTTATTAAATTATTTTAAATAAATGAACGAGGATAACTGTATTGTCTGTAATTATCCAACTTATTTTAAAATACGATAAAATGCACAACTGACTGACAAATAACTTCCTTATATGTTCATAGTATTATTGATTTTATTTATATGCTTTTAAACTGTACGATTAATTATAAAATTTTTATTTCCTGTCCAATTTTCAAAATATAAAATTAGTTTATTATATGCCATCCAATAATTCCTCAATAACTTCAACATTTTAATTGTTAATGCTAATTGCGAGATTACATTGTATTTCTGAAAATTGTCTTTCATAATTTCCTGAAGGGAGTATTAATATTGTTTATTCAAAATCACATATCATCCTTGTGAGATTGAATTAATTTCCATTTGCAATCCTTTGAGAGTTGTAGATCATTTAAACATGCATAATATTTAACGATTTTGTCAAAGGAGCCGAGATGTAACCTGAAATGTATATTAAGCATTGCTTTGAATAATTAGAGTGGGAAATCAAACCCTCGAGAATCTAATTTATCATACTAATTAGTTTCACGTTTGTTGCGGTATTTTGGTCTTCTTTGTAAATGCTTCATATCGTCATGCGTAGCCCAAAGCATCAATATTTCATATCCATTATCAATGTAACTCCCTAAATTCTTTAAATTAATTTTAAAATTGTCCCTTCCTTTAGCAATTCATAATATCATGGATAGAAATTGCATTGAAAATTATTTAGTACTAAACCAGTGAACATCAGTTTTAGGTTGGAAAACTTTTTAGATTTTTATGTCGTGTAATGATTGTAATAATGGCTTAATAATAATTTTCATTTTTAATGATTAATTATAGATTTTAAATTTATTTTAAATTTCATTGTAACCATGTACTTATGATTATATAATTCTCCTATAATTTTTCATCTCAAGAATTACAAGTCGAAACTATTACTAAATTCAAATGCAAATGATCTTAAAACGAAGTACATGTTAGTGAACAACTTTTTCCTATGCATAAAAATATACGATTAATTGTAAAATTTTTATTTCTTATCGAATTTTCAAATTTTAAAACTATTTTACTATAGGCCATCCAATAAATTCTCAATAAATTCAACATTTTAATTGTTAATATTAATTGCGAGATTACATTATGAAAACTGTCGTTCATAACTTCCAGAGAACGAAATATTAAAATTGTTTCTGTAAAATAACATCCTTGTAAAATGGAATTAATTTCCACTGAGACCATTTCATATATATGAATCAGAAAATTAACTATATTGTTAAAATGTAACAACATTTCTGTTGGTTTAAGAACTGAGAAAAGTTAGAGGTAAACAATCAATTATATAATTCTTCCTCATGAAAACTTCCATAAAATCTAGGATCGTGTTTATTTGGATAAAGTTACGCTTTTTTCCTCCTACGGCCGATTCTGAGTAATTAACTCTTCGCCATAATAATGCCGGAAACTGCTTCTCGTTTAGCCTCTGTGACTTGGTGCCCACCGGGTACCTTTAGACCAAGTCACGGCGAGTAACATTACCCCCATCACACCACCACAAACCCGTTTATAGGGCGAGCCACATTCATCCCTCATCTTAGAATAAAGGACAAGAAAACACAGAGAGAAAGAAAGGAAACGTCCATATCCAAACCGGGATTCGAACCCGGGATCAACAGCCTAGGAATCAAGAACACTAATCATTCAGCTATCAGATGACAGGGTAAAGTTACATACCAATTATTTTTAAAATTTCTAAGCAAATATTTATTTAAACATTTTAATCAATGTATATCTGTATGACGCAGAAACTTAGTTACAAACATCTTTTCAGTCAGGAGTAATTCCCCAACCTTTTCTTTTACAACCAATTTTTGTAAGATAATATAATGCAAGCTAATAACCACTTATCATACTCAATAACTTACAACGTTGATTAAGTTAATAATATTTCTCATTTTATGAATATTCAAAATAATGAAATTTTTTTTACATTTAATTTCACTTTGAAAATAAGATTAAATGCAATTAAGGATTGTGTTAAAATATTTCTAGTTACCCATAAAAGTACTAAAAACTAACTCATCTGAAACATAAATCTTTTAAATAAAAAGTAATTATTTCAACACAAAAAAATGGCTGCTTTATAAATTTCAATCTATTACTTACTTAAAGGCAACAAACTCCTTTTTTTAAAATCTTCATATTATCTTACAAAGAGTGATAACTGTACGTTGTAATTATAATGCAAAAGAAATATAGTGAAAAGACTAAGAAAATAATTTTAATTTACATAGTAGAAATTTAGGAATTAAATTTTGATTTATATATATTATAATGCATAATATTTTCAGACAACTTTATTTCATGACAACAAGAAATTCTGTAAATTACAAAATAAAAAGTTTCGACTTGACTTTGTAATTATTTTTTATTTATTAATGTAAGTATTTATTTCTTGTTATTTTACATTACACTCGCAAATATACTGCAAAAATGCCGAAACTGAAATACTAAATTTGTAACAAGAGTAATGAAATCATGAGTTTCACAAGTTTTTTTATTGACAATAGAAAAAAACTCAGAGTGGATTCTCAAAATTGACGAAAAAATGTGGCATGGCATAGTGAAGAATACACAGTTTATTTTTGAGAATATTGGTGCTCTTTATAAGTGAATTATATTATGTTTTTCCAAGCGGTTGTAGTAACGAGGTAACAGTGCATATGTATTTTATTTCTTACATATGAAATAAAATTTATCTACTCAGATCTTGTATACTTTGTTTTGAAATAAATACTGTATACGTTGAGAAAAGCAACCACTTTTCTCATTTCCTTAAAATCTTGTGTGCGTATCGTTCTTTTTAAAACAAGTATAAGTTAAACTAATTTTTTTTAATTGATAAATATTACAGGTATCTGGTAAAATATTACAGGAAAATGATTTAAAATAAATTTGATTTTAATTAAAGGATATTCTATGATAGTTTAAAGGTGATTAAAATAACATTAAATCTTTGGAAAATAAATTTTTAGTAAACTATTCAATTTTAAATCTTTCAGGGACATATAAGTATGATTAAACCCCAGGTCGGAAATTTCTGATCTATTTCCTTTTTTTAATTTAACGTGAATTGCTTTTAGAAATTTTATCTGACTCTGTATAATTTTCCCCTGCTTTTTTAGAACTATTTTATCGTTTTGGATATTACTTTTTGTAATTACACCCTCATGTAAAATGTTATAAAAAGATTGCATTATATAATTTAAATATTAAAATTAAATTTATCAATAAAGTGCCCAGATTGACTAATTAATTTTAAGAAGATTGTTTTAACGACTTTTGTAAGACAAAAAAATAAAAATTACCAAACAAAGCCTTTTGCTTCAAGCATATTTTCTTACTTTTCTTATTATTAAAATGAAGATGAAAGGGAGAAAATAAAAGCATCGAACGATAAGAGCAGTTACTAAGTAATACGAGAGTATTTCGCTTATCTCATAAGAGAAAGCAAAAAATGTTTCGCCATAAAGGACCGAGAGAAGAATCATTGCTTCAGAAAAGCAAACGTAATAGCAATAAATGCTATTTTTTCCTATTATAGTATAATTGAGAAACTTATTTTAGGGCTTTTGTAGCTTTAATCTATAAAGATCTTTGTAGATTATAGCAATTATTTTACGAAGGAAAATGGGAACTAATTTTATTAAATCAATATCTAAGGCTATTTATTTTCCAATTAAATGAATAAAAAGAGCGCTTAAAATATTTTCAGCATGCAGAAAATCTGAAATGCTATTTCAGTTGTTCTGAATTCTCATTCATTGTTATGAATTCACTTGTTCTGAACTCATTCGTAATTCATATATATATATATATATATATATATATATATACATTCTGACGCTAATAACTCCACTTATGGTAAGAATGAACATGATAAATACTGGTAATTGCATGTCTTAAAAACAGAAAAAATGATTTTCAGTGGGATAATGTTAGGAACTTTCAGAATTGCTGCTCATGGAGCTTCAACAATCCTCTTGAATGATCTCATATTGATCTAGTGATAGCATAATATAACGTAAACGCTCTTCAGAGCATACAGTTCATTAGATCCTTGTCAATTTGCACGATTAGACATGGATATCGCTCTTCTAATTTCTGCATGGACGTCTGTAGGGGAGGATGCTTGGGAGTTTATTAGGTTTCCTCCATTTCAACATAGGAATACATTCTTGTATACCGTTTAAAAGTCTTCGTAGAAGGCATTTTATGAAGTTGATATTAAAATACTTTAAAGCAACCTTTGGCTCTTATATAAGCTGTCCGCTATCTAATTTTAAATCCACATGTCATGACTCAATGATGAATTCCCATACATAACAGTTTCGTGAGAATTTCACTCAATTTTCCTTTTATGTAATTTATTCTTTGAGGAAAATATGTACATTCATTAATGAAATGAATAGATGATAAGTGACAGTTAATACGATAAGACATATAAATAATGTATATAATACAAGAAATCATTATTTATTAATGTGTTGTTTTATGTACTTTTCCTCCTGTATGGTCAGTGATATCACCTACCTCAAGCTTTGCGACTTCTGCCTCTGAAGTCTTTTAAAAAATCAACAGCACACACACACAATCTGAATACAAAAAAAGTTTAAAACTTATTTGATTATTTAAGATTAAATAACTAAATAATATAAAATTTTTTTAATCATACTTTATTTTCATTTTAAACTTCTGTTTCAAAAGTTTGCGTTTTATAATTTATTATTAATTTATTCATCGTTGCAAATTAATCATTTTGAAAAGATTCCTGTAGCAAATATTATTTTATAGTAAATGGTTTAGAGTTTTAAATATATATTATAAGAGTTTTCATTGACTTATAATTTTTTAAAAATACTTCAAAGAGCAAAAATATTTTTTTATTAGACGCAATTTTTTTTTAAATAAGATTCAAAGACATTTTTTTCCCTATATATGCAAATAAGTTCTTTTCTATTTCTTATTTTCTTAAGATGTATTTCCTTTGGAGAAAATAACTTATTTCTTACAATTTTATACTCAATTATTTTTTATTTTTACATTAAGCGTATAAATGTAAAAAAAAAGTTTAAAAATATTAAAATTACCAAAGATTTTAAAAAGTAAATCATAAAGCATTTTATTTTCATGTAAGTGGTATTATCTTACAAAACTTTTTTCTAAATTTTATTTAATTTGCATTAATCAGATTTTTATTTACTTTGATTTTTTCTGCTAACATCTTTGTGTCAAGAAAGGCTTAGTAACCTTTAAATATTTATTAAAATAATTGCAATGTTTCAAAAAAATTTCAATAAAAATAATTCAAAATGCTTAAAAAAAGTGGCATATTTTATAATGACATTTATTAATATACTTAATGAATTATTAATTAAATTGCTGATAATTCATTATCAGTGCATACTAAAATAAAAAATAACATTAAAAATTTCGAGAAATGTTATTATAATTATTATTGTAATAAGTATATTATGAGAAGAAAATGCTTTGAAAGGATTAAAGAGGCTTTTAAAAAAATTGTGTATCAAAAAATATAACTTGTTTTCAAACTAGGTGGAAATTTTTTTTGTTTTTTACTTTTTTCTAAATGTGTCATATTTTGGAAGATGATAATTTCTCTCAGAGATAAATGTGGGAGATAGAAAAGATTTTGCTTGGAAATTTTCTTCAATCCAATATAAGGAGAATTTAAATCTCTTCCGAATTCTTTCTATTTTAAAGCGAGTCAATTTTCACCTTCTTTTCACGTGAAATTCTTTCTTAAATGCCTTCAAAAATGGATGATTTTTAGGAATTTGAAGTGGTTTGTGGTTTTTCTTAAAATCAGCCATTAGAATGAAAAGTAACGCTAATGCACCTGAGAAAAAAATAAGCTTTATATTTCTCAGTGTTGAAATATTTTGATTACAATTTCGAGACAATGAATGGTTAATGTAAAATATTAAACAAAAAGTTTACTTTTGAATATGTAAAAAATAGTAGAATAATTTTTAAGCAAGAAAAAATGTAGTTACAGAGTTTCATACTTAATAGGTTTTATAGAGAATGCATGACTCTTTTGAGATGAATGAAGAATTATTTTGAAATTATAATAGACTTTTTATATAAAAATGATTTATTCGTGCATGATGTTTGCATTTTTGATAAATTAAATGTTTCATGGATTCAAAATGCAAATGCTCTATCTATCTATCTATCTATCCATCTATCTATTTATTTACCTATCTATCTATATGTAAGAAGTGGCTTGGCAGAAATTTTATAAATTAGAAAATTAAATGAAACTATTATTATTTTTACTCAAATGAAGATTTAAACAGGTCAGCCAATGGCTGAGTTGTTAGCGTTCCTGACTCCTGGTTTGTTGGTCTCTGGTTCGAATACCGGTTTGGGCATGGACATTTTTTTTCTGTCTCTGTGTATCTTGCTCTTTCTTCATCTGAGATGATGGAAGAATGTGGCCTCCCTATAAACGGATTTGTGGGGGTGGGACAGGAGCAGGTCTACTCGCCTCCAAGACATGGTTCACATGTGCTCACCTAGTAACGCTAAATGAGTAGCAGTTTCTGACCTTGTTGTGGACGACGGGTCAATCACCCAGTGCCAATTAGAAAAAAAAAGATTTATATAATATGAATTAAGGGTTACTTAAATATGTAGTACTTTCACAAGAATGAATTGTAAACAAGCGTTAAAAGTGTAACCAATGAATCTACATTGTACAAGGAAAGATTTAGAAATAAGCGTTGAAAGTTGCCACTGAATTTGAATTTTTATTTTTAGAAGAAAGAACTATGAAAAAGCATTGAAAGGGACTACTAAATCTTCATTATCAGAAGAAAGAATTGTGAACAAAGGTTGAAAGCAAAAAGCTTCTATTTAAACTATAATAATAAATAGTTAATACATTAATTTTAGTATAGTTGTTTTTCATGTATGACTTGAGGAATTATTTGATTATTATATTAACTATAATAATTCAAATTAAGCCGATAATTCTGTTGAAAATGTAAATAATAGCTTATAACATTAATTTAAATTAAGAAATATTTAATGATTTCAATAACTAGAAGAATTTCTCTCAACATTGAAGAAAAACATTTTAAAAAATACTTATTAATTTACATATATTAATAAAAAATAGCATTAAAAGCATGATAACACATATTTAAATACATATAGAATAAAACGATTAACATAAAATATTTTAAGGCTGAAGAAAATAATTTCGATTTAATAAAAGGAAAATTCAAGAGCAACAGCTTTAAAATTTTTTAACTCTTCGATGAATAATTCTCAAAATGTTTAAAAATAATTTCAATAGTCAAATCAATTTTAATAAAAAATAATTTCAATAATTTAAAGTAAAATATTTTCTGAGAAAATTAATGTTTTATTACTTATAATTTCATGTAATAAATTTACTATTTTTAAACTGCTAACATTTAAATTAATTTTTACTATACTAAAGGATTATAAATACATTTCATTTCTTAACGTTTTGTACATAATTTTTGTTTTTAACATAATTTATTATTTATTTTTAGTAGAATCTAAAATAATTATTTATTACTGAACCAAATAAAATTGCTTTTTAGAATATTTTTTATAATTTAAGTTAGAGTAATAACAACTCAAATATAAACATAAAGCTAAATAATATGAATCATTCATATTAAAACTTATGAATACAGAGCCAGGAATATTCCCGTTTTGAAAAAGAAAAGCATTTCTTGTGAAGAAATTTTTTTAAGCTTTCGATTTAAAGTATTCATCATAATTTTAGATTCGTTATTTTGCTTAATTGTTTTAATAAACCATTAGTTATAATCTCGAAGAAAATAAATAATAAAAAAAGAAGGAATCAAAGGTTATCGAACGATTTTCTCAATTATTTTTCTCAACTAAGAAAAAGAAAAGAAATTTTTTAACATTATTTATCTTTTAAGAAAAGATGTCAAAATTTGGTGAATATTAATAAAGCGAAAGGTGAAATCCTTTTGGGAAAAAAAAGTAATAATTTTATTATAGATTTTGCATTCTCCCATATATGTTATGTATAATATTTCTTATATAGAATAATTATAAATTGGTGAATTTATGAATTATTGAACTTTTGAATTTATTTTTAATTAATATTTTATCATTTATTTATTTGCAAAACTCTCCAAATATAAAAAATTTTCCAAAACACCATTAATAATATATTAATAATTAATAATAACACTATTAATAAATTTAAAATGTATTATTAATCTGCATTCTCTAAACTAATATATATATCATTTTAAATAGAAGTTGTTATTTCCTAAACTTTTCACAATCTCTTATGAAAGACAATAGTTTAGAAAAAAGATTTTTTTTTTCTCAAAAATATGCTAGGATTTTTCACACTTATCCTTATTTTAGGCGCCAATGACCTATTATAATATAGCTTTATATTATATTTAAGAGAATAGAAAATTAATCATGAATTCTTATTTTTAATTAAATTTTACAGTATTTTAGAAAATTTGTTGAAATTTTTCAAGTGGAAGAGCAGAGAAGAAAATATTTCTTCTACATGAAATCTTATTCCTTAGTTAGCTTTTAATTAAATATTTTCAGTATTTTAAAATAAACAAAAATTGTGCTCTTCCACATAAAATGAATTTTTTTAGGAAATTACATAATGTGAATAAGTTTACACGCTAGACACTTAAATAATTCATAAATACTTTTTTTAATTGTTTATAATTGAACATTTTATAATGTATTTCCTTTTTCTGAAATGTTGTTAATTTTTCAAAATACATACAGAATTTCAAACAAATATTTTGTGTGTTATGTACTTAAATTCAATTTAATGTTAGGAAAAATGAAAGCTCCGATAAATAAGTTCCGATATAAAAATTTCCGATATAATATTAAAATTATATTATTATTGTTACATGAAAGCTCCGATATAAAAATCTTTTCAAATTAAGCATTTGAAATAGTTTTAAACGATATTATAGAGAGGAAAAAGCTTTTATTTTATATCTGATTGCTTTTATAAAAGAAGCCAATGGAATTATAACTTTATAGGAAATATCTTTTATAAACTATTACTAAAAATTTCTTACCAAAATCATTTTTATTGTTAGAAATTTATTCAATATGTGCCTTCTAACTAAATAAATCTTTGAAGCAATTTTGATTGCTAAGCTCTATCAAAGATTTATGTATTGGATCTATATAATAATTTGTGTTCTCTTTTCCCAAAATGTATTTACTAAATTAGTCTTTTATACAGGGGAAATCAAATATTACTGTAAATAATTACATTAGTTATTTGTTTACTATTACATACGCTGTGAATAATATTTTTGTTCAATTCATTAGGAAAAGGATGCATTATATAAGATGTTTACTTTCTGTAGGTAATTTATGTTATCCATAAATGAGCCACAGAAAGAGAAAGAAAGATCTCTTATTTCATTATTTTTAAAGAGTGTTGAACGAAGGAAAGGATTATATTTTCCATCATGCCCTTTAATATAAGTTGTACTTATTATAAATGAATATATTGAATAACTATTAACAATTTTGGCATATCTATTACTGTATTTTGATAAGTTGAGAGATAAAATAGATTTAAAAAGGTTAAAATACATTTCCTGTTTTGTTTAAATAATCATATAATTAATAAAATTAATTCATTTCAAATTGAATATTAAATTAAAAGAAATTAGAAAGATTAATTTTTAATGTAAATTGTCTGAGGAAAAAGTTTCGGCTATGAAAGTTTTTTCCGGATATGATTTATAATATCTCTTAAATATTTATTCCCAAAGAAATTTTCTTCAGAGTTTATTCATTTTATTTTTAAATTGAAATTTTTTGGTTCATTTTCAATTTAGATTTAATTTTATATGTAATATGTCGCATGGACATTATGTTCATAAAGCAAAGGTACTATAAATAAGATTCCAGTTCTTTTGGATTTCAGAAAAAAACAAACAATTGTTTAGTTAGTTTAGATAAGAAAACTTAATACAAAGTTACTAAGTAAATTTGGAATACACTTGTAATCAAATAAATGTACCCTACATTGTACAAAGTTATTAATTTAAAAATTTGGTTTATGAATTTTCTTCTTAAATTATTCCTTTAAAGTATTTTCTTAAAATTAAAAGAGTAGCCAAAAATGTTAAAATTTTATATATGTTCTTTACGCATTTAAAAACATGTAACATATATTTGCAAATTAAAAGTTTAAAAAAAAATGTAGTTTTCAAATTCAATTAAATTTTTTTTTAAATTATTGGTTATATCATCCGTTTTTTGGACCATGTCCATCAATATATGCACATTGTTTTTTCTCAGGATAATACCATCAGGCATCAGGGCAATAAGAAGTATAATACTGCTAGCAATGTACGTGCGTGGTTAAAAGAGCACAAAAATGAGTTTACCATTCTTCCTTGGCCAGTAAATTCACCTTACTTAAACCTAATTGAGAATCTATGTAACCATCTTGATCGGGTTGTTCGTGGAATGGAGCCTTATCCCCGTAATCTAACGTAGCTTGCAGTGAATCCATGCACTAGAGTAGGCATATCTTAACATCCCAGTGAATAACCTTCATGAAACTAACTAACATTCTCGAAGCAAAATGCTCTGCGAAAGTTGGTTATTCTGGCCTTTCGACAGTTGGTGAAATTAATATGGCTGGAATGAGTATATAATGCAATGAAAAGTTAATATATATTTTTGCACAATCATTTTTACATAATTTTAAATTACTCATAATAAATCAATGTGCGTAGTTTAAAATTCTTTTAAAGTATTGAATTACTAATTTTTACTAATTTGTATTCCTCAAAATATTTATTATTTCCTTTGTGAAGGCAGGAGAATATTTTTTATTTACTTATGAGAAACATTTTTTTAATTATAGTAAGAGCATGTTAAAAACATATTTTACACATATGTATGTGTGTATGTTCAATGTTACTACATTGTCATTGTGATGTAGTAACATTCTGATGACTTGATGTCTTGATGTTTCTGTGAATTCAAATATTAATAATTCTTGAAATCACAAACCAATCTTTGTGAAATTAAATTAATTTTTATTTAATTTATGTTGAGCAATATAGATCAATTAGGCTCATAAAATATTTTGTTTTTATGCATCTTAACATGATCTAAAATGTAATTTTTTGATTATTTAATATAGAGAATTTGACTTTAAGAAAATCATATTTTTTTATTGTAAGTAATCTCATGTTTATTGCAAAATTTATGCAATGTTTGAGTTCATCTTCCTTTTATTTACATTTCTATTGACAATTTGATATCTTCATAAACAATTTATAGATTATATTTTTCATGTAAACTTTATCAATGAATTTACAGGTTACAATTTTAATTATTTTGAAATCCTTTTAGAATCTAAAATCTGTTTAGCAGTCCATATGGATATTCTGTTTAAAACATTTGATACTAAATAGATGTTGTTGTCATAAATAGAAGTTGATATTCCAGGTTTAAAATTTTTTAAATGTTGAAATAATAATTTTTATGCGTGTGTAAAGTGATATTAATAATCCTAAGTAATCATTTAACATACTAATTAAATTCTTGAATTCAGTTGTTATTATTAAACTATAATTCTATTTAATGTTAAAATTAAGATATAGAATATTTTGTTGCAATTATTGTTTTTAAAATATTTTGTAATATTAATTTTACTTGTAAAATCACAATTCTGCTGAAAAGTATCTTTAATCATGTAATTTTAAAATGTATCACAATATTAATAAATTAAAAACGAAATCTTGTTTTCATTGCTCTATTTCTTTCAAGCTGTCATATTTTTGTAATATAATACAGAAATTATACAAAGTAATAAAATGAAAAGCAATAAACAAAGATTTGTGTAACAAAGTGCCAAAAGCTATTGCCAATTAATTAATATATTAGTTGAATGAAAATGGCCAGTTTGATGAAATATTTTTTGAACGCTATGTCTCTAGTATGTTATACTGTCAAGTGGAAGAATTAAAAAAAATATGTGAGCAAGATACACAAAATATTATACATGTTCGAACTGATACACAGAAAGCAAATAAAGACCATCAAAACAAATTTTTTAAACATTTATAAAACTACTTTTAAGTAAACATAAGAAACACCATCTGACAATTATAATTAGTAATAGAAAATCATTTTGTCATTGTCCTTTTAATTAATTTATGTTTCATTTAAATTGTCTATTTTCCTTAAAAAAATATATACATTGTTTTTGATTTGCTACTTTTAGATTAATGTTCCATTTTATAGTTATCTTTCTAAAATTTTGAGAGGAAGAAATGGTATTTCATTCATCTTTTTGTAACTAAATATTTATTTAGGTATATACTAATTATAAGTTATATTTTAATAAAGCATTTATTAAAAGCTTATTATTAAAATAAAATAAAATTATAAGGAATATTTAATCTAAGAACATTAACTTATTCTCTAAAAATAAAATACCTAGCAGTCAATTTCATTGGAAGCATATTTTCATTATTCCTTTCTTAGCATTAAAATATAGCCTGAAATAAAATCAAAACATCTAAAGCAAAGAGAAGCAACTAAGTAATACGAGACTGTTTCATTCACCTCGCGGGAGACAGTAAAAAATACTTTGCCATAAAGAACTAAATGAAGATGCATTGCTTAAGAAAAAAGAAGCACAAGTGCAATAAATACGACTTTTTCTATTATAGCACAATAAAGAATCTAACTTGAGAACTTTTATTTTTTAATGTCAGAAAATTTTACGATTTATCCTTATTTTTTGAGTTTGGGAATGAAGAATGAAATTGATTAAACTGATTCAATATTTTTTTTTTTGTAAAATAAATGCATAAAAAGGAGCATTTCGAGGTGGATTCAAGATTTAGAATGTAAGAGATACTACTTCAACTATGTTTAAAACTTAAGAGATGAACGTAAATTTAATAAATTTAAATGTATTCATTCCATGTTATTATAAAAGTAAAATAAAGATATAAAAATAATCTATTAATATTGTTTACTTAAATATAAGTAGAAATGGCTTTCTGTTTTTTGAGAGTAATGCGCTTTCGATGAGCTATATTGTGATGTGTGCAGATTTTAATCTCGAGCAAATTTTTAAATTTACTTTAGATTACTGAAACTGCTCCTCTTTGATTATATTTCATTGCTTAATGTTCTTACTTGATCAGTGATTGAATCATACTCTTAAGAGTTAAAAAGTATCTCAAATTTGAATTTAGTCTTTTATTAACAACAAAAAAAAATGATGATGTATTGCTGTTTTCTACATAAACATTAATCGAAATGAGAGCTTCTAAGTTAACTTCCTTGCGACACTTGAATACAGAAAATATCCAGGAAAATGTTCTTGTTCGTACAACAAAATGCACTAAATGATAAAAAGCTTACAACAGCTTTCTGCTGTTAAGCTATTAGTTATGCGGTATTAAACTTTTATTGTTATTGAACAACATATACTGATTTCTTTATGCATGTTCATCTGCCTGATTTCATGTCAGTTTTCTTACATTGTGACAAATAAAATATATCCAATTCCTAAGAATCACTTTTTTCTGAAGGCTCAAGTGGATATGCTCAAATGTTTTATGATAGCCTGCATCAGTTTTACTATCCGTTATAAAGTTCAATATGCATTATTACTCAAGTAGCTTTAAGACAAAGTCCTTCCTCATAATATAAGTCCAAAGCTCAATTTCAAATATTTATGGGCAACGAAAGATGGATGTTAAGCTTTGGTTTCTTGAATGAACATCTATATGATTGGTAACTTTGTAATCTTTCGGATCAACTTTATCACAATATGGGAATACTTATAAAATAATTAAAAAATCACAGTAGACAATCAAAAGTCTAGCAGTAGAATATTCACTTCCTCATAAATATCAGCATAGGTTATTACATTATGGCAGTAGAAATTCAAAAGAGGTTGAGTGTTCTGGTCCACGTATGTGGGCGTGGTTTCGAATCCCACTTCTGACAGATAAAGTTTTTTATCGTTAAAGAAGTATTTGTTAAATAATGCATCAGCAGCAATTCATATTCATGTCGAATGAAACAAGTTTATTTCTATGAGCGCGCTTAAGACATTAATTACTCTATTGACTATTCATACACCAAAAATAATTTAATATAGTAATCACAGAATTAAAAATTTTGAATGCCATTTCCCCCAAAAAATAAGTTTTACTGAAAATTACAAAATTAATATATAAAGTTTTGAAGAATTTTAGCGATCCATTAATTTTAATTTTTACGATATAATGTCTCTAGCATGTAGTTAGTGATTTATTGTATTTAAAATGGTCTGAGTTATGTTAAGTTGTTGTATAGTGCTTAATAAAATTTTTTGATAAGGAGTTTACAAATAATAATTAATTCTGTTTAAAAATAAATTGAAAATATCAAGCATATTTATTAGATTTCACATATGACAGGAAATAAAAAACAAATCATTTTGCAATACAAATAATTAGACTTATAACAAAGCTTTTCTTTGGTACTATATAATAAATGCCATTCAATTAATTAGAAATTAACTAAAAAAGTATCACTGTAAACAAATAGTTCCAGATAATTTAACAAAAATGTTTAATAACAAGATTTAAAAATTACATGGAAATTGAAGAAATATGAAATAATATCAAAAGAAACAACATTTTAACCAAAAAATGCAATAAATATATAGCTTCAAAAACTGAAATGGATATTTCAATTAAAATAAGATATAAGAAAAAAATCATCTCGTAATTTTTTTAAAGGAAAGGAGACTTTAAAATATTTTAAAATATATTGAACTATTGAAATATTAAATTTGAATTTCAAAGTTATTAAGCATAATTGATTTAAATATTCAATTGTAACATATTCAGAAAAACCTGCATTAAGGATAAAATGACATTAAATTATTCCTAATATTATTTAAAATCTATATAAAAGTGACATTTAAAAAAACCCAAATCTGTGATTTTCTGCCAACGTTTTAGTAATTTTTCAAAGCCTTCGGCTGAGGAATTCGGTTTCCGTGAGTTCAAAAACTTATATCATTGCAAATGCCCTGTGCAGATTCAAATATTGCAACAAAAAGATGTAACTGCAGCTGCAAAAGAAGGTAGAAGTCTGAAGGTGCGATATTTGGGCTATATGGCCCCAATATAGTTTCTTTTATATGGTGGATG
This sequence comes from Latrodectus geometricus, assembly GCA_026290005.1. Lineage (NCBI taxonomy): Eukaryota > Metazoa > Arthropoda > Arachnida > Araneae > Theridiidae > Latrodectus > Latrodectus geometricus. The sequence continues at coordinate 710,375 of JAPDSC010136600.1, forward strand.
TGGTAAAAGATCTCATTTAAGTCCGTATAGAGTTTAGTCGGTGAATGCATACATATGTAATCTTGCAATATCTTGATGGAATAGTACCTTCTTGAACCGGAATTCAATTCAACAATTGGATTTGATAGCAGCATCAACAAGGATTAGCATCTTCCTGTACACCTTACTGCAAACAGTTTTACTTCTTTCTTGATACTCTTTGTGTGAATAATACCACGACAATTTCCTGAAATACAAAACATGAACTTTTTATTAGTCAAATGGCACTAAGCGACGTTACCGATGTTGTTACAGTATGTAGAACAACCCCCGTTTTGGTGTGTTGTTGTAGTAAATTCACTTTTCATCAAAAATGTCAATCTGGTCCAGAATTTCATTCTCACGTTGATATTTCTGAAGATAAATGCAAGCCTGAACGCATCTGTTCTTATCTGCTTGAGCCATTTCCTGAGGTACCTAATAATTGAACTTGTATTTCAAATTTATGTCAAGTATAGAGCGAATAAAGCACATAGCACAAATGTCTAATTCCTTAGCCAGTTCTCGATCTTGAATACTGATTTTCTTCCTCAAGTTCTCGCATATGATAGTTATCAACATCAATAGGCTGTCCAGAGGGTTCAGCTTCTTGAATGTCATAGACCTTGTTTTTGAACTTTGGATACCAAATACCTTTATGGTGTCATATGATATAACAATAATGTCTAAAGCTATATGCGTAATGATTAGATGACATTCTGTAGCTGACTTTGTTGAATAGAGCTGTGAATAAACAACGATGGTCCTAATATGGTAGCGTGAAAATTCCATTTCAGACACTTTGTATTTCATAACGACGATAATAATGGCGATATGATTCTTTTGTACTTAATAATGGTGATATGCATATGGCGATATGATTTCTCTAAACATAGTGTTCTAGAGAAAGTCTCTTTTAAAATACTAAAAATCGTCTGACAAAATATAAACAAACACACCAATGAAAATTGTTTGCTCAGACGATATTAGAGATGATGGAAAACTTTCATTACAACTAATATTAAAAATTATATTTTTGTGTAAGTATGTATTTAAAAGAAGTGTGTAAATTTTTTTGTAGATTCAAAAGATTTTATAAAATTATTGTACTGTTCATCTTCAAACAAAATAATTAAGGGTTGTTTAAAATCTACAATATTTTTGGGTGAATAATACATACTTTTTACATCAAATCATTTTATATAATAGAACCTATCTCATAAAACATTACAGTTTTTATAACATTTATTTTGCTTCTTTACTAGTAAAAATTTTCTATGGCAATGAAAAATTCTCTGTAAGTATATATCTTCCATAATATAAAAACAAATTGAAATAAACGTACAGGGACTTCTATTGGTTTGTCTCATTCCAATTATTTTTTGCGTATGAAAGATAACTCGTCTGGGAAAAATATAGATTAAAACAGATTCCATACTTCATATCTACTTTGGGAGTTGAACTCACAAACTGTTAGAGATATGATCATCCGGCTACTAGTTCAACAACCGTTATACAAATATACTACAATATATTTTTTCTTTTTTATAAGATTTTTTTGATTGCTCAGAATAAAATGATATTTTTAATTCATGTAATTACATTGGATTAAACATGCAACTACTCATAAGTTACCTACAGGTAAGGATTGATACATTTTTAAAACCCTTTAAGCATGTAAAGGTTTTTAAATTTGATTAACAGCTTTATTGAGCATCTTATGTCATCTATTATGAAATGAAAAGTTTTTATCATTGAATTGAAGTTTAAACCTAATAAAATATGCAGCATTTATGTAAGTAAGATTGTTTCTTTTGCTAAATACTTAAGCCTTATTCTTGATTAGTTTATGTAAAGTTATTATTAGTACGACAAATATAAAAGTCCTATTATTATATTTTATACTTATCTTTTTATTATGAGTTATTTATAATATGAATCATATGATATTACTTTTTATTTATTATGAATATTAATTAATTAATAACTATAAAGTTAATGATGATTATTAGAATTCTAATTCTAATTAATATCTAATTCTTCAATGTTAATGGATTAATAATTTCACCATATCTATCACAAACATCTGTTATCCATATAAAAGCAAGGACATAAAGAATATTTTAAAATGAAAACGAGAAAAGCTATAATAAAAATAATTTTATATAATAAATTTTAAATATATCTTTAAATAAAAATTATTATTCAATGCATTTAAATAATCTTTTTGGGATTATTTCTTTGCAAAACAGAAAATTATGTTTTTCACTAATTATTTACTATAAGTATAATGTCTAGATCAACAAAACTGTATTTGTAATATAGCTAAAAGTAAAACAAAATCAGCTTTCAGAATCATAATCTAATTATAAGCAAAAATCTTTGCAATTATGCAATTTCGCACAGACTAAAAAACTAATTTCTGAATCAAAACATTCACAACTCTTTATTTGAATAAAAAGCTTGTTTATCCAATAAATTACACAAATAAAAAACAATTTTTTTTTACAAAAAAACTTCAATATAATTGCTGTTATTATTCATTTGCAATACAAGCTGGTTCAAATAAATTTACTTTATGAAAACAAATGAAATTTAAAGTATCGATGGTTAGCAAATTGATTTTTTATAGATGAAAAAAAATAATTTTAAGTAAAATGTCTTCATATTGGGCATAATCAATTACTATGAGATAACTGATTTAACGTGTTTACCTTATTTGTTTTTTGCTAAATAATATTCCCAATCTATATTTAAATCAAGTTTTAAAATATTCAATTGAAGGTATTTATTTAAAAAATCATGGAGTGCTTAGTTGACAAAATGTGTCATTCATGGGGAATCACCTTAAAAAGAGGTTAGTCAGCCGAAAAATAAGCTTTCAAAACTGTCATTGAAGCAAAAGTGATGAAGGATGTTGCAACGTTAAATTATAAACCACTTATTCTTTTCTTTCTTTTCGAAAAAAATACATAGTAATGTTTCCGAGCCCTAATTTAGATTTGCACAAGTACTTCTGTTCATATATATCACTGTGAATCGATTGTAACGTTTCAACGTAACTCCTAAAAATTATCAACCCTATATCAGCCTAATCGATTCTCTCAAAAGTATATGGGCTGCTAATCAACTTCTTTACCATACCTGACACATTATCTCAGTATAACGACATTTTTGGAATGTTTTCATGGAGCTATCTTAGACTGTTGTAAAAACAAACAAATCACGCGTATTCTATACATTACCACACTTAGAGGGTGAAAATGGATAGTGGTCAGTAAGTAAAAAAGATAAGCGCTTCTTGAGAATAAAATTTCAAGTAGACTAAAATTCTTTTAGTAATATTTTGTGTTAAAAGTCAGGGAAATAAAGTTGCTCGAGAAAGGCATGCATTGAAAAATACGATGCACTTAAAGCTGCCATATGATTATGCGTAGAGTTTCTTGGTGGGTGGAATGTCAAGAAATAGACTATTTAATATTTTTATTTTCTGTTGTTTCTATGCGCCACTTAGGTTCGAGATGTTTTTCTCCTCAAATCCCCATTTGTCGTGAAGTTTTTCTACTAGTAAAAATTCAATTTTCAGCTAGGTGTTGAATTTACTAGTTGAATTCTTACGCAAAGAGAAATATATAAGGCACAGATACATAAAAAAGATTTTTAGTATCTGGGCAGTATATGTAAATAAGGCTTAAGTATAAAACAGATTACGCTTTCTTGCCTGTTTAATATTTACTATTATCAATCAATGTGCAACAAATTTCACATGACAGCGTCTTTTGAAGGGATTGAAATCTGGCTTTCAGTAAATTCAGTTCCTTTCATAACAGAGAAGATAAGAGAGTTTCTATGCATCATATAATGTTAGTTTGAATACATATAGATTCTTAGCAGATTATCATAGTGGATAAAAAAATTAAAGGTGAAGAGAACAAGACCATATTGACATTTAGATAGAAATTTTATTTCTTTTTAAATAGAATGATTTTTTTGTTTTAGCACTAACGGGTAACTAATGTTATACACAAGATATGTGTTCATTATTCATATGAAAACATTCAATATTATTGTATTTCTTATAATGGATGCTGAAGTAGTTTCTAAGCACTGAAAACAATTCCATTCATGAAAATTTAAAAGGAATATTTGTATACAGCAAAAAAGAATATTTTATCTGTTTAATTTAATTTAATATACATATGTTTCATTGCTTTTATGAAGTTAAAGATTTTCTTTAAGGATTTAACACAGACTATATAGAGATACCAATAGATATTTCTATTTCTAAGTTTATGTTGGAATATGTGAGTATCTTAGAATCGATAAATGATTCGTATTTCTTGTCATCCAATCAAACTTTTTCATTTATGCATATTATTATCAAATTTACCATTTGCTAAATATGCTTATTGTAAATAATATAAGACATAGAAAACATTGTTTGAGATTTTTTTATACTTTTTATGGGAAGAAATTAGGAATATTTATGCTTTAATATTCATAATTATGTTTACAAATATTAAAGCTAATTAATATATTATAAGTTTAAATTCTAATGTGTATGTGTGAATTAAAAGATAAAATAAATACTATAATATAATGATAAATGTTTTATGTCAGCAAGTAAGGACATTTAGGTAATATAAATATGCATTGAGTCATACAGTTGATATTGGTGATTCTGAAAAATCAATGGCGTTATACTCTTCAAAGGAAAAACAAAAAGATTTTTTATTAACATAATTTATAAAAGACAAGGTATGCCATTAACCAAATTCTTTCATTGAAATGGTAATAAATGCGAAAAATGGTAACAAAAGATTCGTATTTCTAAAATATATATTTAATAACAGTGAAAAGTTATTTTAATGTAATTATATATCTATCTATGTATATGTGTATATATACATACATACATATATATATATATAACTAAAGTTACCTTAAACAAATAGAATACTTGCTTAAAGGAGAACAAAAAGTTATCAAGATGTTCATCTGCAAAATGAATTTTCGTTTTAAAAATATTTCAACGAAAAAAAAAAATCATTTATTTCAGGAGGGCAAAATTGTTTAAACAGAGTTTGAGAACTTTACGTTTCTTTAAAAAAATATTAAAAAACTAATCTAACCATTTAAGTATAAGAGAGAAAATCAAAAAATTGAATTAATTCCATTATTAGAGAGTAACATTTAATTTTTTACTGATAGATGAAAGATGTAATTGAGATATTACATCATGAGATGTAATTGAGATATTACAGTACTCAGTCATAATGAAAAGCAAAGAAAAGAAAAAAAAATAACAGCACACAAAAGATAATTAATTTCAATGTTTTTAAGGGAAAAAAAAAATTCAGATTAAATTTCGGTAAAAGTGCTGAAAATCCAGTTACAATTATCCAACTACCTGATAGAGGGAAACAAGGTATTATACATCTTTCACACTCAAAATTCAACTACATTAATTGCATTAGAGAATTTCGGAAATGAATTCAGTAATAATAAAATTCAGCAATAATGAAATTTATCTACGGCAGTTAATTTTCACGAAACTCTTGATTTGAATGCTTTGTGAGAGTAAAAATTCGATGAATCAATTTCCCCTGACCATTTTCAAGGCCATTTTCAATATTTTAGGAGAATATTTTAGGAGGTAATAGTGACAATGAATAAGCATGCAGAGTAATTTTAATTCAAATGTACATCAAATTTGAATTAAAATGAGGAAAAAAATGCTTAAGTAGCTCAAAATTGTGACAAAAATAAGAAACAATGACTCCACAAAAATTGAAATATTTAACATGAATAAATATTTTAATATTGTTTTGTTATTTTTCATGTCAACCAAGTATATTAAATTAGCAGTAATGACACGAAATTAATAAAAAGAGTAAAATATAATAGTCAAAGAATAAAAATATCTAATGAAATTACGTAGGATATCATATCTAGTCCCTTTCGTCAGAATTGTTTACCTCAGAATTTTCTCCCAATTTTGTTAGTTAATTAGTTTTGTTAAAAACTATTTGTCAGACTATGTTTCTGACAATATTTAAATATCACACTTCATGAAGTCATTTTTTGCTAAAAAATTACATTTTGTTTGCATATGAAATCTGTGAATAATATTTTGAATAAGTACTGAATATATTTAATTTAATTGTTAGTATTTTATTTTTATGACACTATTATAAGTTCATTTTTCAATCGTTTCTTTTCAAACTAGTTTATTTTGTAGAATGTATTATATTTTATACAACTATCTGAATTGTTTTTAAATTTTTGGAAGGAAATATTTAATTTAATTTTAAGAAAATCATAGTTCAAATAACCACTACCCTACATGAGCTAAAAAGGGGAAAAAAACTGAGAAAAAACATATGAAAACATTTCATGCTTTAAGTAATTCTTAATAATGCTGCTGAGTAATACATAAAAAATTGGTTAAGAATTATTAATAATTTTTAGAAAAATTTAAGCTTTTAAAATAATTATTGAATTAAAATGCATTGAATTGTAAAGTAATTTTTTTAAGCGATAATAAATTTCAAAATATTTTTCAGAATTTTCTTTTTTCATTCATTTGAGTTAATGATTATTATCATTTTTAACAAAAAACTTTTTTTTAAAAAAATTAAGAGAAAATTGAATTATTTAAAATCATGTTTTAATCATGAATGATGCATAAATATTTATTTCCAATTTAGTTCTTTTTATTGGAAATAAGATAATTTGAATTCAAATTTATATTCCTTTTAATAAATTTTTTACCAGTTGAATGAAATCTGAATAAAAATATAAAATAATTTATTTTTAAGTCATTTTTTGATCACTCTTTTACAAAAATTTGCTAATAGAATCGACATCTATAATTTAAAATGGATTTTCAAGTACTGCAAACCATCAATATCAAGTTGGAAACTGTATCAATGAACAGTTGACTTGAAAATCAGAATATTAGTTGACACTTGGGCATTAACATTTACTGAAGAAATGATATGCTAATATTACGTGTTTAAATATCTTTTTGTGACTGCAGATACCATTACAATTTTTAGTATCTATAATAAAAATATTTCAATTTTCTTTAAATTTAAAGATTATGATTAAACAATCGTTTTTAGACCATTGATGTTTATTGTCTCGAATTTTGTTGTTATCAATCTGTATTTTTAAGTGATTAATTATTAAATTAATAATTAATAAACTTTATTTAAATTTTATTTATTTAAAGAAAACTGACAAATATTTATAAAGGATTAAAAATAATTTATTAAAAATGCTTTAATTTTGAAAAGGCATTCAAATAAAGTATAAAACCTTATGTCATATAGTATCTTAAATAGTATACAAATGGAAAACAGATCATTAATATCATTTGGATTATATACGATAAATCATTTATTTTCGTTTTTAATACTGTTCCAACAGAGAAATACATTAAGTTATTATGGAATGAAGAAGGTTTTATGGAAGAAACATATATTCTAACATAGAAACAACATATAGATAAGAAACATATATAGAATTATAAAAATAATTGATGGTCGTCAATTACCAAGTATTTTTTCTAATGGTAGACATGTTAGAAAAAAGCCAAGTATTTTGGAAGATGAAAGTATTTTTTATAAATAAAGTGAGGAAAACGCAAATTTTAATCCTATATACTAAATTTTGAATCTAATAAAGGGAATAATTATATTTTATGGTTTCTCGAATTTCACTTTCTTGTATTATTTCTGTGTATTGCCTTCCAACTGAAAAATTTAGAGAATTTGATTTAGTTTATGTTTTCCTTTAATTTTGCTCCTAGTACGTGAAGTTAATTCATTAAAAAGGAAAAACTGAAGCAAGCTTTTTTGAAAAATTAAATTGGAATAATTAAATAATTATTTAATGAAAAGTATAAAATTAGACGAAAAATTCTATAATTGAATGCATCGAACAAGTAATAAATTAGAGAAAAAAAACTAATTGTATTGTGGCGATACAACGTTTTGTATTAGATTTATCATGCAATTTTAAGACTAATAATATTTTTTAGAATTTACTATGCAGAGTCATATTGAACATAATTTATACTGGCTGTTTCATATTTTTCTTTTAATTTTTATTAAAAATGATAAAAACTTTTATGAAATTTTTAACTAGTTAAGTTTTTTAAAATGTAAACATTTCCGTACAAATTATTTTATCAATGTAGTTATTGATTCAAGTAAGAAAAGTGAAACTAACAAATCTTATAAAATGAAATTCAAGTACTGAATAAAGCAAATTAAAAACGCTTAATCTTTCTGCAAAGAAATTTTTATAAAAATTATGGAAGTTAAGAAATATAGAGACGAAATATTTTTGTAGAAATTTTTCGTATTTAAATTTTTTTGGTTCTGTTTTTGTGGAATTCAAAGAAAAATATACCCTAAAACATTTTAGTAAATAAATTAAATAAAGCAAATGATTTCACTGCCACAAATACACGCTCACAGATTATTGTTTATCATAATTAGTATGATATGGTATTCTTTCGATAAGGATAATCTGTATAAGGTACAAATTACTGTAGATTTTTTACTACGCAAGCATTGGATTATTTTTGAAAAGTTTATATATTTAGTTCTTAGCTAAACAAAGTGATGTATTTCATCTTCGAAAAAAATTCTACTTATTGACATTATTAGTTAAGAACCAGAAATATGATATAAACAGCTTCCTCACAGAAGAAAATAAAAGTCATAAAAATATATACTAATAAAAACATCATTTAATAAATGCTTAACAGCAGGTTATAAGGATGAATATAATATTTTGTATTAAAAATAACTTATATTTATCATCCCATTGTTATAAAAATATTTTTTAAAAATAATGTTTACTGGGAAACAATCATTATTTTTTGGCAATTGAAGATTCTAAATTCGTAAAATAACAAAATTTTTATTGGTCTGAAAAATAAAAGAAATCTGTAAGAATTTAATTTGAAAAGGAATCAGGAATCTTCAAACTTTAAACATCCTAGAAATAGAAATTTTTAAAGTATTCTAGCAAATGATAGTTAAGTGAGAAGATTATTTGTTTCCAGAAAATAATTTTAGTTACGTGTCATTCCGAGAGTTTTTGCGAAGGAAACAAAAAATTACGTATAAAATGCTTTCTTAGCCATCATATTTAAAGAAGAATATTTATTTTCCTTCAGGCTAAAGGGGAGAAGATAGTTTTCTTTAAAGGAAAGCAAAAATTGCTAAGATATGTAAATTTAATTCTACCACTTATTCTTTCCTCCATTGGAAAGAATTTATTTCGATGTTCAAAGTATTTTTCTGAAAGATTACATACATTAAATATTTTTTAATAATTATTGTTAAAACTTATATAGTTTAATTTTTCAAATATTGGTGCCGAAACACACACACCTTAAAATACTGTTTCTATATTAACTTTTTTTTTAATGTGTAATACAGAAATGTTGTTTGTAATTTACTTTAAATTTTTATTGATAAAAGATTCTAAAAAAATTAGAGACTCACCTCATTCTAATTTTTTGTACTAGAAAAATAATATGATTTGTAAGATAGATCTTTATAGTAGGAAACTTATATATTTTTGAAAGCGAAATTAAATTACGAAAATATGGCAATTTCTTAAGATCTAAATATCAAGAGATATTTTTCAATTAAAATAATAAGGAAACATAACATTAACTTAATATTAAAGATTATTTAACTATGAAATTGTCTTATGTAAATAAAAATGCTGTATCTGTTATAATAAATTAAAATAAAGATTCTGAATGTGTATTAGTCAAAAACTTGCAAGTCATGGATAAACTAATACGTTTACTTTATCAGATAAATAACTTCTTAAAAGTATGGAATATTTTTTTATTTTATAAGCCCCCTATCAAAATTAAAGATAACCTTTTAAGTGAATTGAATTAAAAGTTTATGAATTATTTAGTCAAGAAGAGTTTAAAAATGTAAAGTTTTAAGCATTTCTGTTGTAATTTAATTTAGTTTATTGAATAGTAATTTAAAATTCATTGAATTTTCACAGACACTAATCAAGTAAGGAAGCATTTTTAGATAGCGAAAGGATAACAATTTTTCAACTCACCAAAATTATAACATTATTTTTTATCTTGGAACATTGTTTCTTAATTTTTTAAATATTTATTTAATAAGACCGTGATTGATATAAATATTGCTATATATATAAATAATTGTTTCTGTTTTATTTATTAAAACTGTTTGACAGTAGACAGCTTACAGGAGAAGACTGTTGTGAAGTTATTCATCAGGCAATAATTATTACCTTCAGAAAAATCTTTTTATAACCAGTGAGGCACACTTACCTGTACAAAGGAGGAAACCCAATAAACAGAAGCACCCATAAAGGCAAATGTGCATGTAGAAAGCAGAGTCATGAAACAGTGGTTGGGATCGAACCTGAACCTTTTACCTCGAAGAGATAGTTTCACTACCAATATACATTTATCATTGACATCACGTAAAGAAGAACTTTTCATAGATAAGCGAAGTGTATTCACGTTTTGTATGGAAATGCTGATTATTCCGAAGTATCCATTCTTACAGGCGTGCATGAAAAAAGTTAAAGTGCAACATCCACTCCATTTCGTTCGACAGTGGCTGAGATCCAAGCTGTCCTACCTCAAGGCCATAGTAATTTTTGTCTTCCAAATTTGAAAAATATACGAGCATAGCATTTTTGAAGCAATATAAGTTTTACATCGGAACATAGAATAGAATTCAGTTTTTTCATCTGTAATTTTTTACTTTAAATACTAATTTTGTATTCTATTCACGCCATCATGTGGGAATATAACATATTCCGCATTATCAAAAAGTATATAATTTATGAATAACGGAAAAAATATTTCAGTTTTGTTTTTAATTTAATATTATAAATTATACATAAACATTTGAACAATTATCTGTTAGTTGATAGCTTTAAATTAAAAACAATTGATAACTTTACGTATTTGGGTATTATATAAATACTATTTCAGAAAAAATAGCAATATAATACCCAAATATGTATTTTTACGTAATAGTAATACCCGAATTTGTAATGTATTCGTATTTTTACTTATTATTAAAGAAAAGTGTGAGTTATATTCATAACTAGGCTTCAATTTTCTCTTTGGGCTTAACAACCATTGCAGAGGATGCCGTTTATTTAAAAATTTTATCGCAGTAGACAAGAACAAATACTAATAACTTGAGTTTCTCTTCGCAAAGGCATGATATTAAGCACCATATTGAAGCTACAGGCCCACCGATTTTTACAATAGACGTTTGTCACCAGACAAGCTTTCAGCCACTAAAAAAAATTTGATTATATGTTAAAAATTGGTTTGTGTAGATCTTCAAATAGTCCATGGGCAAGTTCAATCCATATATGGTGAGTAAATCAAACGGTACGTGGTGAATTTATGACGATTATTGGAGGTTTAACACCATCACAATTCCAGACTGTTATCCCCTTCCACATACTTATGATTTTGCTTACAATCTAAATGACCTAAAAGAATTTCCCACATTAGATCACTTTCGGTTTATATGAATTTACAAAAATGATGTTTGGTCTCTTGCAATACAGGACTAAAATTTCAACACTTCAGGCATGTCGTATTAAGAGGCTTTAACATATATTTACCTTGACGATTGCTTAATAGCTTCTAAAATTTGGAAAAGCATTTGATTCATTTGAACATAATTTTTAAAAATTTAATGAATAAGGTATTGTTTTAAAAACGGAAAAATGGGTTTCTGGAAAATCAAAGTTGAAATTCTTTGGTTTTGAGTTATCCCCAAATGGAATTGCTCCGTTACCTACTAACGTGTCCTCAATTATCAGTTTTCCCCGACTTAAAACAGTATGGGAACTATGCAGATTTTTAGCGATGCTGAATTTCTATCACTGATTTGTAGATCTCACTTCCGATAAACAATCTCTTCTTAGTTTCTAACTTACTAATAAAAAGAAAGATCCTACACCAATTATTTAGTCACTTGAAGCGCTTTCGAAACTTGCAAAAAAGCAATTACAAATGCTGTGAAACTCGCACATACCATATCTGATACAAGCTTATATTTGCATACTGACGCATCCGAACTCGGCATCATCGCAGTTCTCCAACAATTACAAAATTCTTCACTTGGTCCTCTGACATTCTTTTTGAGAAAACTTAAACTTAAGGAAAGAAAATAGAGTACATACGATGGAGAGTTACTCGCAGTCTCGGTAACGGTACCTCGTTCATATGCAAGAAGGAAGAGAATTAATAGATTTATGGATCATAAACCCTTAACGTTTGCTTTTCAGCAAAAATCCGATTATTCGTCACTTTTTAAAAATCGCCATATATAAGTCAGTTTACAATTTCTATTTGTTATGTTTCGGCAAAGAAAACCTTATCACCTATACCCTTTCTCACGTTGAAGAAATTACTCTAAGTAGCTCAATAAATTATTCTGAACTTGCAACAGCTCAACTGTCTATTTAAAGTCAGCAGATCTAGACAATTTAAAGTCTTCAAATGATATAAATTTAATTTTTAAAAATATTACGTTTCCCGAAGGTAAAATACTTTGTTGCGATATTTCTACCAATATTGCTTACACTTTCATTCCACAAGCTTACAGTCGAATAGTTTTTTCCAAATTTCATAATTTATCGCATCCAGGTATCCACACAACAAAGTCAAATTAAGCAAAGATTTATTTGGCTTTTCTTATAAAGACAGTACCCTGTGGTGTCGCACTTGTGTACCATGTCAGAGAACTAAAATATAAGGTCATAAGAAATCCCCTTTAGTAAATTTTCTTTAACTTTTGATAGGTTCGCGCATATACACATTGATATAGTTGGACCTCTTCCAACATCACAAGGCTTTAGGTACTGCCTTACGGCAATAGACCATTTTACACGCTGGCCAGCAGCAATGCCTATTGTTTGCATCACTGCTAAAACCGTTGCATCTGTCCTCTTTCACTACTGGATATCACGCTTTGGAATTCCGGAGACTGACTACTGATAGAGGAGCAAAATTTGAATGTGCACTATTTTATCCAATATGCTCTATATTCATAGAACTCGCATAAAAGCATAACATAAAACAATTCCATGGTCGAACGCTTTCACAGGCATTTAAAATCATCTATCATATTTTATGCCACAGAAAATTGGGTAAAAGTCCTTCCGCTAATTGTTCTCTGTTTGAGAACAGGAGTTAAAGATCTCTCATTTTCAAGTTTGGAGATTCTCTTGGGCATAACTCTCAGATCACACGGTTGCTTTTCCGATCTTCTAATTCTTGTAATGAATCACAGAACGTTCCAGTTTTTCTGTCTACTTTATGTCTTACTACAGCCTTATTTCACGGACATCAAGTTATCTTCCTGAATAAAGATTTGCAAACATGTACTCACGTGTTTATGACAACTGACAGTGGTTGCCGAAGTCTACAGCCCCTTTTT
>JAPDSC010136600.1:734221-753018 GCA_026290005.1 Latrodectus geometricus
ATATATATATATATATATATATATATATATATATATATATATATATGGTTTATAGATGGCACCATCTGAGTCTTCTAATTTAGAAATAGGAAACAAGGGAAGACCCAAATCCTCACAACCCAAGAGGCTCCTGACATCCCAAGAGGTGTTCATTTGGAATGAGAATATAGAGGACATTCTAACCATGACAAATTTTAGGTACCTCAATCGCCATTAGTGAACAAGCCGGGAATAAAACCCACAACTTAGCAATTACCGAGATCGAGGCTCTAGATAACAATTAGATAATATTATGTAGGTACTAATTAGATAATATACAGCTAGATAATAATACCTAGATAATGTAACTAGGCTACCACGGCTCTACATAATAAATATTAAACGTGGTGAAGAATAAATAGCGAAAGTTGTGAATTTGTGTTCAATCATTTAAAGGAAAAAACTAAATACATTATATTATATAAGTATAACTAGAATGAATTTGTTTATCTTTAGTTTTTATTTGTCGATTAACAAAGCAATGCCGTTGAGCTTTAGATTCTAATTATTTAAAAGAATTCAACATATCCTTTATTAGATAAAATACATAGATCAGTTTTTTTTCTGTTTATTTACTCACAAGCAAAGTTGTTCTTTTTTACATTTTAGTTAACAAAAGAGATTAATACTCCTAAAATGAGATAAAATGTAATGATATGTTTTTTATTTTCTATTTATTTATATTTTAGCAAAGCAAAGTCGTTTACTTTTAGATTTTAATAATTGAAATGAATTCGCATCACACCCATAAGAAGGAAAAATACAATAATTAATTTCTTTTTTGTTTATTTATTCATCAGTAAAACTGTTATTCAACTTTAGATTTAATTTAATAAAAAATATATACATTAAATTATCTAAAATATAATGATTAGTTCTGTCTTTTTAGTTTATTTATTCATCTACAAAGAAAATCCGTTCATATTTAGATTCTAGTTATTAAAAAGAATTCAACACTTTTAAACTAAGAAAAAACAAAATGATCTGTTCTCTTATTTCTATTTAGTCATTATCTATTCACTATCGAAGCAAAGTACTTTATATTCTAGTTTGTAAAAATAACTTAATACTATGTAAAATAAAATACAGTGATTAGTTCTCTTTTTCCAGTTTATTCAGTTTCAGTTTATTTATTCCTCCATAAAAAATTCCTTTATTTTTAGATTCTAGTTATTAAAAATAATTTAACACTTTTAAACTAAGAAAAAACAAAATGATCATATATCGTTTTACATTTATTTATTATTTACCTACTAGCAAAGCAATGTAATTTATACTCTAGATAATAGAAAAATAACTTAGTATAATCTAATTTAAAATAAAACATAATGATCAGTTCTCCCTTTTCAGTTTATTTATTCGTCAATAAAGAAAAACCATTCATATTTTGATTCTAGTTTTAAAAAATGGTACAACACAGTTAAACTAAACTGAAATTCAATAATCAGTTTTCGTTTTTCTGTTTATTTATTCAGCAGCAAAGTACAACAGTTTATATGTTTTAAATAAAAAAAAATATTTTCTAAAATAATATAAAATATAGTGTGATAATTTCTCTCGTTTTTGTTTATTTGTTCCACAGAAAAGCAAAATGATTCTTTTTTAGATTCTAGTAAATAAAAAGAACTTAATGAGTCTAAAATATGATTCAGAAGAAGATGAAATAAAGCGATATGTTGTTATCTATTTTCTATATATTTATTCATTTTTCAATATAATATATTTCTTAAGGGTGTCATGGTATAGAAATAATTTTTTTGTGACGAGTCTAAATTCAAATAAACTAA
Source organism: Latrodectus geometricus (assembly GCA_026290005.1). Lineage (NCBI taxonomy): Eukaryota > Metazoa > Arthropoda > Arachnida > Araneae > Theridiidae > Latrodectus > Latrodectus geometricus. The sequence goes on from JAPDSC010136600.1 coordinate 736,048, forward strand.
TGATATTTAACTAACCTTATTGAATAAGATTCCAAGTGGATAATTTGCATTTAAAAACAAAATTAGTCTACCGTTTTTTAAAGAACACAGTGATTCTATTTTTATATGTTAAATATTTTCATACTTTAAATAAATATTTTTTATTGCTATCGTATATTTTAAAAAGCTGATAGCATTAAATTCATCAAAATAAGATTTTAAAAATCATATTGTTAAAAAAAGTTGGCTAAAAGCAAAGAATCCTAATTATGTAAAGCAGAAATATTTTATTTTACAAAACTTTAAGATGAAATGCTTTATTTATAAAAACAATATGTTATGACGCTTAAATTATGAATGCAATATATTTAGTATTTTTATCTCTTAAAATTCAAGAAAAATATCTAAAAAAGAATGTAGTATTAACTATAGTAAAGTTTACATTTGTTTTAAGAATGGTTTACATTATATTTAATGCATTTTTTAAATTATATTACACAATTATAATTATTACTTGCAAGATATTTTATGATCATTAAAGTCTTTATATTTATAATTATTATATTAACGCCCTTATATTTATAATTATTACTTGCAAGATGTTTTATGATCATTAAAAATCACTGTAAGGTTTAAAGAAAAGTTGAAAAAATAAAATCCTCAATAGTTAAAAATATTGCTGTTATCTAAAGTATATATTATTTTACTCAGAAAAAAATGTCATGAAATATTAATTTCTCCCACATGTTATAGAATTGACACTTCAACGCAGTTGATTTATTAAATATAATTAACTTTTAAAATACTGTTTATAAAATTTTCTAAAAGCGAAAGAAAATTTCTCTCTTCAAATGCCACCATGAGAGGCATTTAATGTGATATGCAATAAAACACTTTTAAAGAATTGAATGTATATTTAGTTTATTGAAAAAAGTAAAGGCAAGTACGCGCGAAAATGTGGTGATTTGAAAATGCGTGAATAAATAAACTTAATAAATTACTTAGGCGATAAAACAGCATCTAAGAATTCACGCGTTCGCCAAATAAGGCGCAACAGATCTCTCATGTGAAATGAAAACAGCTGCATCGCAATAACTATCAAATATTTTCTGACTGAATGCGTTGCAATAGGTACGAGATAAATTGGTTGATAAAGCGAACTATCCATTAGGGAATGTTTCAATGGAGCAATTGATTTCCAAATGCCTTCCGTCTTTTACATCGACAATTAAAATTGCAATTGGAAGCATGTAATGGAGAATTGGGCTTAAAATGCCTATTTACAAATAGAGCATAATGGACTATAAAATTTTACCATTAGAGGAAAATCTACCTTTACGTACTATCTTGTGAGTATTAGCAGCAGAAATTACCATTGAATATGTTAGATATTATATTCAAACGGAATATTTTGCTGTGAGGAATAGATGTTTATGGTAATTAATTCGGTTTCACCCATTATTTTCCTCAAATATATTTCCCGACTTTTTATTATTTTTCATATCTTGATGAAAGATTAATTTTGATTTAAACATGACCTTTAATGAGGCATTCATCATTTTAAGTATATTGATATTTGAAATTAATTTTAAAAGCTTGTATGAAATAAAATATTTGCTTTCATCAAACTAGTCTAATACTTTGCGAATTGATTTTTAACGGTTTTAACCAATTTTAAATGCTTTTGAGTAGTTGTATGACTGAAATGAAAATGCATTTTGCTTTTACAATAAAAAAATGTATTTTTGTTTAGTTTTAGTGATAAATATAAAATATGTCATAAAAACCCAAAGTATATACAAACTATGCTTTGGAAGAATTTTCCATTTAATATTATACAGTTACTCGAGTTTTTGATTAAAGTTATTCTTAAAAATTTCGATCAGGAATTGATAAAAAAATCATATTAATGAAACGATAATAATATATTAGTGCTTTGAATGCACAGTGAATATGAAGCCATGCTTTAAATTTACAATGTGGACAAATTTGCTATATTTTAAAATATTCTATTAATTGTAGTTATACACAATTTTTCTTTTCTATATTTATTGTATCTTTATTTTTCTTCGTCTTAAATTTATTTACTCTTAGCTACTGGTTCTTATTTGATAGCAGCCTAGAATTCTTCAATGTCATCAACAGCGTCTACAGTAAGTAAAAGTTAAGAATAAGTAAAAAATTAATTTACCTAACTATATATACAATTACAAAATTTATTTCTAATATGCAGGTAAAAAATTATTTTCTTTAGATGTGCATATTTAGTATTTAAATTAATCACAGATAAAAATACGACTGAATTATTTTGATCAACTGAAGATGGAGCCCATCAATCATGCAATTGCTATCGTTTACAGAAATTTTCCCCGTCAACTCAATTAACGACCACCGTTGTCATTCACAGAACTCCCGATAATGCATAATTTACAACGTGAAATGCAGTGCTAATTTGCTAAATATTTTTTAAAAAAAGTTGATGCTTATTTCCTTTTTCCGTCTGCTATAGCCGAACCCATTCATTCTCTTTTACTTTACTTAATGTAGTGTAAGCTGTTCCCACGCACTGGATGCATTTTTTTTTGGCGATAATGAGAATAGGAACTGTAAGTTAGCAGACGAAAGTCAATTTTAAGCTGAATATATATCATTTAAATTATTTTTATCCTTTAGTTTGTTATTTTTTTTCTGCTAGAATTCTCATTTATTATCGCGCTTGGTTTAAGGTTTTGATTGAATGAAAAATAAAATTTTAGATTTCTTCTTTGTCGAAGCCAGACTAAGAAAATAAATTCTGTTAATAGTTATAGAGCAAGTGATTCGTAATTAGTTAAAAATAGTTTCGTTGTCACAGAGAATTTTGGATCTGAATTATCTACAAAAATGTATATAATGGTATATAAAATAAATGTAGAGTATCATGTTTTTTTAAGTATAACAACTTTTTTCAATGAAATCATTCTAAGGTTAGCAATATTAAAAAATACATAAAAGTTTTACAATGGGTATATATTATTAATTTACAAAACATCATTTTGTAAAAAAGAAATTCTTGATGGAAAAATAATAACTAAAATATTTATCGATAGAATGAGCTATTTACATATAGCATTTGCATCTATTGCTAAAATCCGTTGAAATTATTACAAATATTTCATTGAGAATAAAAACAGATTAAACAGGTTTGTTATTTTTGGTATTTACATATTTCTATGGAGTTATTAAATAGATGATTAAGGTCCATTGTTGTTTAAGTTGTTTTATATATGCAACAAATTTTTAGTTGATGTTTGTGTTGATGACAATGAAGTCAGTTGCTGCCAAAATTGCCATGGAGATTTTTCAAACATGGAAAAAAAGTTATAAAATGCACCTAAATGAAAAAATTTGTTATATGATGAATATTTTATTCTTTTTATAAATGTTTATTATTTAACCAAAAATTGATAAACTTAGTTCTTGAAATTAACTTTTTTTTTAATAACATTTGTTTGAGAATTGATGGCGTAAAATAAATAAAATACGAATTTTAAACACTTTAATCAAGGAAAGTTGAGTTAGTTCGAATATTCCAGAAAAATTATTTCAAAAATCTCCCTGAATAATAATTTTTGACATTTAATTACCCCTAAGAATACTCATAGGATTTGATCAATTACTGAATGAATAACAATAATTTTCATGTAAATATAAACTAGCTGCTTATCTAAGTCATTCATAATTTTTTTATATTATACACACGCTTATTCCAAACTGTTTTTGAAATTTTTTCATCCTTACTAGAAAAATCATTCCACATTATTTTACTAAGATTTGCTGGTATCAGGGTATATTTTCTTTTGATCAAAGTAGAAAAATTTACGTGTAATATATTTTTAAAAATTTCTAAATATAAAATTATATTCTAATACTGTTATGGCTTGATCACAAGAAAAAAAAAGGATTATGTCTATTAAGTGATCAGCTACAAGAATAACAAGAAACTAATCTAATATTTAAAATATTATTATTGAATTATTTATTACATTAAATATGTAAATAAGAAAATTACAATTCTTTAATATTTAAGTTACTCATATTTTTGAGCAAAATGGGAAAATATTGGTTTAACATGAGCTTTATGAGGATTTTTGAAATTAAGAAAGTATTTTTATGGAATGGGTTATTTGAATTTCTAAAGATTTATGAAAGTGTTGGGTTTTTGAATATTGATTTCTCTTGTAATTCTACTCCTTATCTTCTACGTTACATGTTATTAATTAGATGTAATTTAGGCATTTATTGAGAATTAAAATTCTTGTTACAATAATTTGGCAACATAATTTTAAATGAGGAAAAATTACCTTATTTATTCAGAAAATAAATTTGAATTGTTAACACAATAATCGAATTAAAATACACAATTATTGATTGAAAAAAATAATATAAAATAACAAAAACTTAAAATTGTGGTAATTTTTTAACTACTTAACTACTTTTAACTTCTTTGAAGAAAACTACTGTTCAATAAATAATTTGTACAAGACAATTTTAATAAAATATTCAAATAAAACATGCCTTACATTAATCTATACGAAAGTCTTAAAACACTTTATTATTTCAAATAGTACTAAAATACATATAAAATTTGATTCATATTGCACAAGTTTTCTGCTGATTTATTCGTATGATGGCCGTTTTCTCAATCTTTCATTATATTAAAGTAATTCATATAAATATGATTCATACGAGTTGCAGTTATTAGGTTAAAACACATAATAATTATATGTGAGTGAGCAACATATATAGTAATATTAAATGAAAACAAAATTCCAATAAATAGAAGATATTGGAGTTTTGTTAAATATATAATTATTTTAATTGCATATTTTTAATACTAAATTTCCCTTTTAAGAGAAAAGTCTTGTAAAACAATCACAGTTTCCTAAATATTTGAATCCCCAACGTTTTGTTTTTTGAAAAAATGAATCTTTTTGTACATTGACTCATAAAAAATAATTTAAGCCTTGAATATTTTGTAAGAAACCTTTTTCATTCAAAACGGCAGGCAAATAATATATATTTAATGTCCTCTCGCTTTTGATAAGCTAATAAAAGGGCAGTATTTGCTACTGAAAGTTTTTACTTGCTTATCTAGTGAGTCCTTATGCAGATAACACTGGAAAAAAAATCCATTTTGGTTGTTTTCTTAACTTTCATATTTAAAGAAGGATGCTTGTTTTTCTTTGGGTAAAAAAAGAAAAAAATAATTTCTTTAGAAAAAGAAAGAAGAATTGTTAAGATAAGAAGTTTTATTTTAACTATTCACTCAAAATTTTGAAAGAAGATAATTCAAACTTCAAAGATTTTTCCGTTCAACTAAATTAAAATGAATTTTAAAAGTCTTACTAAACGTAACAATTTTCTTCTGCGATTTTATCATCAAAATATTGAACTTATTCTTTTAATATTGAAATTGTTTCTGTATTATATTTTTTCACGATTCAAAAATATAATGCAAATATTACAAGAAAAGATTAAAATTAATGAAGCTCTCATTAAAAGTAAATATCTTAGTATAAAAACAGATTCATACTTATAAAAAAAGAAAAGATAAAGAATATTTGCTAAAATATAGTTATTTCATAACTCTTTGGTTAGTTTATTTGTACATATTTACTATTAAAATAGTTATTGGTTAGTTTTAATATAATAAATCTTTTTAATTAGTTAATTGAATCAAAAACTAGGCACTGGGATTTATTAAAAATTTTTTACTATTTAATAATATAAAAATGATAATTTTGTATTACTTATCAATTCTATGGAATTCTTGTTGTTGTTGTTAATGACACTTGGAAACGCCAAGCCCGCCGTCACAGAGACTAGGCGAATGTGAAAGTCAGAGAGAGCGTCTTCCGTTTTCTATAGAGCACCCTCATACGAAGGTGGAAGTACGACTTTTGGCTCACAGATGGCAGCACCACCTGAATCTTCTAAGTTAGAGATTGAAACCAGTGAAGAAAGACCCAAAGTCTGGCTCCAACCACGCCCAGAGGTATTAATTTGTAATGGGAACATGGAGGACAGGGCGATCCGACGAATTTAACGAGCCCCAGTCGCCATTAATGAACACGACGGATTTTTGGCTAAGCCGGGATTCGAACTCACCACCGTTTGGTAAAGAGAACGATACCCTAACCAACCAGGCCATCACGGCTTCATGGAATTCTTTGTTCTTTCTTGCTTAAGTAGTTTGCTTAAGCAAACTACTTAAGATTAACACGTAGAATCCAAGAACTCCTCTTTCAAATGTTGAGAACATAAAACTAAATCTTCACAATTATTACTCATTAAAAAGCTTTCTTAGAAAATCCTAACCACATTTAGACTTTATATTTCTAATCCAAGTCTTAAAATAATTTAAAATGAATGATCAAAAATCCTTCAAAAAATTTGAAAAAAATCATATATCGCTAATCACAATATTGAGTGAAAACTTTTTAATTGGATCAATGAATGAAATTCTTAATTGGATCAGTGAGAGAAAATTCTAAATTGGATCAGTGAAGGAAAATTCTTAATTGTATCAGTAAAGGAAAATTTTAAATTGGATCAGTAAAGGAAAATTCTTATTTGGATCCCACACCTCTCAGTATTATTACTGAGAGGAATTTTAATATTCATTTGGTATTCATATATATTATTAGTATTCCCAATAAATCAAACTTTAAATCTGTTGCTCCCTTTAATATTGCTCAATGTCTTCTCTAATTATCTGGGCAAACGGATACTTAAAATATAAATAAACCTTTAATATATATATATTTAAAGGTAATAAATATATTTGTGCTTAGCTTATCAATAATGTCAGGAAACTATATAACTGAAATAAATTGTAAGCATTTTTATCTTTTTAAAGATTAACTTTATATATTGAGAAACTTTATATATTGATAATAAACAACATATATTTCAATCAGAGAGGAAGCTCTAATAAGGCAAAATTATTTTCTCTTATAGTTTTAAGAAAGTAGTTTGTTTTCATTCGCAAATTAAAATAAAAGTGTATTATACTCCTAAGTATTTGATTTAAAAGTCTTTTATGCATCAATTTTCGTTTTTTTAATCAATTTCATTCTTAATTAATAAAAAAATTATAATTTGTAAATTGAACAAAATATAATGGGTGCTGAATCATGCTATACATAAAATAAGCTTGATCAAAATTTCAGCAATCCAAATAAAGTTAAGATATTTAAAAAAAATTTTATGCAAAAAATTGTCAGAGTTGTTTTGTGAACAGCAATATGCCTTTGATAATTGTTTAAATATCTCTCATCATAATATATTTTAGATAATTCAGACTTCACTTCTTAAATTATGAGGAATAAAAAAATAAAAATAGCGTAAAAATGAGGAATAATTTTCTTAGGAAGATGTAGATAGGTATTTCTACATTTTCTGCTATTTCTTCAAAGAGTGCTAAGCCCAATAAATTTGAAAATATTTTCAAACTTAAACTAAGAAAATGTAGGTGTAAAAGCAAAAATATTTACTTTGCAAGCTCGCTCAAAAGAAAATATAAAGATATAGGTTTTCAAACTCGAAATGCCAAAGTCGCTTTTTATCAAGAAAGAAAAGCAACTTATATTCCAGACAATATTTCCTAAACATATAAATTCCTTTTTGAATTGGATCAAAATCTTCAATACTTATATTTTTTTGCAACAGCGAACTAATGTTTCAAAGCTAATATGTGTTTTATATGTACGTTGATGCTTCCTAAAGTTATCCCACTTTTTTGATGGAAGGCGACGCTTGGGAAGCCAGAAATATTTTTGGTTTTTCTTTGGGTAAAAGTTAAGTGGATTTTTCTTCGCAATCTTCAGAATATCGCATGATGACGTGAATGATCTGTCATTCCAGCTTTGTATTTCGCCTGAAATATTGAGAGAGAAAATACTCAATCTGGATGGATTCTTGGCCAGAATAATGTGTGTTTAAACAATAGTTGCATTATTTTAAAAGAAATAGCGAAACATTTTGTGTAATATTGTATTTATGGTATGTATTAGTATTGATTTATTAAATAACTTAAATTTTAAAAGAAAACACTAAGTCTAGTTTACACAAAGTTAAACTAATAAAATTTAGGTATGAGACCAAAAATATTTACTTCAAAAGCTCGATCAAAAGAAAATATCAAATCTTTTAAAAGTTTTTTTTATCGATCAAATAAAAAACTTTAAAAAATTTTTGCAACACAATGAAAGGCAAGAAAATTAAAAAGTATCAGTTCTATTTTTTATACGAGTACTCAAGAACAGTGTTGTTGATTTTGTGAAGACAATTAGCTGAAATAAAATTTTTAAATTAATCTAATATTCCTTATAATTCCTTAGAAATAATATATATTTCGAATTTGTTATAAATATAATATTTTTTGCAATTTGTTTAAGAATCCTTTAATGAGCTAATTTAGGTGTCACGGGAAAAAAAGAAATATATTATGATATGTCTTTTTTTCAGTATCGTTGGTGATTTTTATATGTGTATGTTACCATATTGAAAAATTTAATTTAGAAATAAATTGAATTTCATTCTCAAGCGATTATAAATTAAAAACTTGTAAATTGTTTTGGCAATAAGAGAAAAAAAAGGAGAATAAAAAATGTGATTTGTGAAGCTATTCAAGGATGCTGTTATCCTTTTGAAAATAAATTAAATGTTGTAAAATATTAGAAAGGAAAAATGTTATTTATAATTTATTCAAGATTTCTTCTTGATTCACTTTTAAATTGCAAAAATAAGGACTAAATGGTTTTCTTAGACGGCACTTTTAGCTTTGTCTTACCAAAAGAACTTATTTCTTTTTCATTGAATATGTTACCTTATTAAAAAGGATTTATTCTATAAATTCAAATGAAAACTTTATTTGCATTTAATGTTTTATATAAATGTCATAGATTAGATATTATAAAATAAAAACTTTTACCGGTTGTAAAAAAACTTGCTGGAACACATTTTATTGGTATTTTGAGAAAATTATATTTTAAAACTCTCTGTAGTATTAAATTTTATAAATCTGAATCTTCAATATTTCTTTCGAATAAATAAAATAAGTTTTTACTGTAAATGATGATTCAAATATAATGATTTTTTCCACATAAGTATTTTTGAGAAATATTTCGTGAGTTTAATTTATTCACATAAATTTTAAATCTTCCATGTAAAAAAATGTATATTTTTTCAAAGTGATTTACGCTTCTTGTGAAAATATTGTCCTACAAAAGTATCTTATCTTGTTGCATATTTTAAAACACTAAAAATTAATTTTTAATAACTTTGATGCCAATTGATTAAGGAGAATATTTTTTAATATTATGTATTTAAAATTATTATTTTGAATTGAGCCTCGTTATTTAACTACTTTAAACTATTATGGTATTTGTAGTAATTATGTTAAAAGTTATTTACTTCTGTTACTGTTCAACTGATGCCGCAATTATAATTTTATTCATCTTTATTATCAAATACATTTTGTTGGAACTGCCACTTGTTATTAAATAACCTTCTGATTAAGAAAAAGTGCACCACATAGTTGTAGATGTTTATATTAAATAAGGAATGCTCAATTTAAAAAATTTTGATAATATATAGAAGTTTACTCGCTGATTATATATATATAAACTCATTATTATAAATATTTTAATTAGATATAATAACTTTACATAATTTTGTATTTTATAAATCAATTATTTATGCATAAAGAAATATATTTCCAATATTAGCAATTTAAATATATCCTAATAACTTTCAGAAAATAATACAAATTTTTGTCCATCTCAAGATGCGTTCTTATAACTGAGGAATCTTATTGCTTTGTTTATTTTTTGCACTTCCAATCAACAAAAGAAAAGTATTTCCAAATATTATCCAGAATATTTGAAGAAATGTTTTTTTTTTAATTTCTAATGGTGGGCATCCTTGAGCAAGTAAGTACACTAGCCCATTTGCCGCTACAAGGCCGAAAACTGCTACTCATTTTATCGTTACTCGGTGGGCACCTGTGAACCAAGTCATCGAGGTACGAGGAGCATCGCCCATGCCACACCACCACAACCCGCTGATAGGGCGGGTATAGATGGCCACATTCATCCATCACCTGAGGAAAGGACAAGAAACAGAGAGAGAGAGAAAGATAAAGTACATCCATGCCCGAGCCGGGATTCGAACCCAGGTCCTCCCCATCCGTAGTCAGTTACGCTAACCACTAGACAGGTTGGGCAGAATTTGAACAAATGTTGATCTTAAAAAAATTTACTATCTATAATTGTAGAATTTTAATCAATTTCTAACATTTTAAGCTAAATGCATAATGTTATTGGTTTAGACATATTATTTTGAAAAAATGACATTTTTTTTGTAAATTGTAAATGGTTAAATAAAATCATTTAAAGCTAAAATAATAAGCATAAATTGTTATCAAAGTGTCGGAAAAGTATGAACACAATAAAAAGATACGATGCATAAAATATGTTATGTGCATTTCTTTAAAGATTTTATTCTAAAAATCTTATTCGTTATCACATCCAAAAGGAAAATATTTAATGTACTCATGTATATCCCCTTTTTGAAACAAGTCATTCAAAAGTTACTGAAGTTTGTATTTCTTAGATCTAGTTGATATTGATAATAAGCGGATAAACATTGGTAATATATTCAAGATTTTTATTTAAATTTCTCCTCATGTGAATCAGAGAAGAAAATTTATGAGAAAAAATAAGCAACATAATATTAGCATGTCATCAAGAATTTTGTTTTATAAATTGTTTTCAAATACTTCAATGTGATTCCCTCATAAAAATATTCAAGCATTATGTTTATTTATTTAGAATGTGGTGGATATTTATGTGTTTTGTATTTTTAGTAAGGATTATTATATATTTTCCGAAAATATATTTAAATTTATTTTCTATTGATGAAGTTGGAAAAATACAAATTTTAAGACAATTTAATTTTTAATTTAAAAAATTTGAGAATTTTAAAAAATAGTTAGCCTATTTGCTTTTATTATTTACCTATGTTTTATCACTTCTTTAAAATAAAAACTTCTCTATATAAACTAATGTTAAAAAAATGACTTTATATATGAGAAATATTATATAAAAGTACTCTGACTCCAAATTAAATCATTTTTATATAATTATCTTTAAGAAAGATTTTTAATATTTTGAATGTAATATTGTAGATTATATGATAAATTTAGAAACACGCTAGTATTTGTATGTTTATAATAACATTCATAAAGATTATGCAATTGCTTATAAAAATAAGTACATTTAAATTATATTTTTAAAATTCATACTGAAATAAAATAATTCAGATTTCATAACAATCAAAAGTGTAAACCATTAAAATGAGTATTATATTTCTAAAATATTGAGGGAAATAACTCAGTACAACTAAAAGGAATCTAACAAACTTAAAACAATAGTTTTTCTTAAAATTATATTAAATTAAAGGATTTGAATCTTTTTGTTTGAGACAAATTTAACTCAAAAGAAGAGATACAAACTGAAAAAGACTATACTGAGAAAAATATTTTTCACTGTACCATTTGAAAGCTTTTGTTTGATTTAATTTATTTAAGTTGTTTCCCCTTGGTACAATATAAATTATTCAGATGTTTTCTAAATTTTACCATTGTTCGCTAGAAATAAAATTAGGCTTTAAAAGGAGATTCTCACAGAATAGGTGTTATCACAATATTTCTGAAAAAGAGTTTTTCTATTTTAAGTCAAGAATTTAAATCTATCCAAGAAAGAAATTATATTCTTCACAAAAATGCAACTATTTCAAGGTAATGCTGTTTTTCTGAAAACTATGTTGATAAAAATACTTATATACTTAATTTAATTGTAATAATAATAAATAATATATTATTATAATATATATCATAATAATAATATAATATAATATAATAAAAATATAATATATAATAATAAATATATATTATATTAAATAATTAGAATAACTTAAATATATATATATAATGTGGGTGTTATCTTTAAAAAATAAATTTTTCCAGTTTTATTTTATAGAAGTGACCATTTTATAGAATTAGTAAAAGAAAAAAAATTGATAAGGAGACAGTTGTTATAACTAGAATACAATTAAAAAGAGATAATTTTAATGAGTGCGTTAAGGGTTTTTTAAGCTAAAGTTAATGCATTTTAGGGTAAAATCGTATATATATAAAATATTGATTATATCTTTTATTACATAGCAAAAACTTCTAATTTGTGTTATAATTCTTGCAAAAATAAAATTACTCAAAAGAATAAAGTAAAACGCATTTATTCGATTTTAACTAAATTTTTGTATAGAAATAATAAAGGATAATTATTTAGGAAAATAAATAAAAACATTAAATTTTATGAAAACATTTACCAGATGTTGTTCCCATAATTAAAAATTTTAATAAGAAATGTCATTTTTAAAAAGGAGAAAAAAAGATTAAAATATTTGACTAATTTCTAAGAATTTGATTTATGTATTTGTTTTCAGTAATTAAAAATATTTATCTAATACATGGTTTTAAAAAAATTTGAAAAAAATATTGTGATCCATAAAATTACAAAGTTTCGAATGTTAATAGAATATAAAATTCAATTAAAAAATAAATTTCTTTTTCTTTATCAAATCTTCGTTGCATCTGTTAAAATAATGATTTTAATAAGTTTACATATTTTCCCTTCAAATAATATACGACATGATTTTTAAGATTAATCAATTAGAAACTCAAAGGTTGTTTCATATCATTTTTAATGAAAAGTTTGATTTCCAAATACAGCTCTATTGGTCTTAGTTGGTAATGTTCATATAAATTAATATGTGATTTAAAGATCCAAATATAATATATTAAACGGTATTTATAAGTTTCAATTTTTAGATTTAATATTATTTATCTCCTCAGAATATGTTTTCAGAGGAAAATTGTATGATATTTAATTTTAAATTATGCCTCACGTAAATAAATCTAATTTACTTTTTTATGTCATTTCATTTTTACAATTTTCAACATTTATACAATAATTCATGCAGTATTAAAATCTTAACTTTTATTAAATCTCATGACGCATTAAATTTGCTTGTAACTGAAAATGAATTTTTTTTCCTCGACTTAAAAACTTATCTCCCATGTAAATTGTGTCAAATTTTCGCATTTACTGAGAACTTTATTCTTAGATCTCAATTATTATAGCTATATCGAGCCTGATTAATCTTATGTGAATTTAATGTTACAAAAGTTGGCAAATAGAGCACATTAATAGTAGAATACACGACCAATTTATGAAGTATAGCACAGAACTGTTTCCCTTTATTAATTTTAGTTATTCATAAGTTTGTTCAAACAACAATTATATACAAATAATTCAATGACTTTCTTTGTAAGTATTTATAATTCTAAATAATATCCTATTTTTATAAATTAATTATTTTATACTTTGATTTTGTAACACGATTATTCGTTACAATTTTGGATTGTTGAAATAAAGTAATTTTTTCATGCTTTTGGGTCTTACAAATGTTCAACCAAATGTTTACGAATATATAATATTGAGATTCAGAGATTTTAAAAGAAAAAATAATGCTTTGTGAAATATTTTAAATTGTTAATCTTCAGTCAAAAATTATTTTTGGAATTTAAGTGTATTTAAATTATATGAATCCTTTCTTAATTTACTTCAATTGAAATAACTGATTTTTAACTGATGATAAATTTTTTAAAGTTGATTTTCCTTTTATTAACATTGCTATCATAGATTTATAAACTTAAGTTTATTACTGAGAAAAAATGTATAGAATATATAGAATTGGTTGAGCATTTTTCATATTTACATAATTTAAATTATTTACTTTATTTTTAAAATGAGAATTATTTATTCTTAAGCACTTATGAGGCATTCTGGGTAGTATTTTATGATGTAAATTAGATTCTTTCATTATTGTGTGTGTGTGTACTTCATTAGAGGTCAGAATATCGTTCTTGGGATTTTATGTTTAATTTAAGAGTTTTAAAATATTTTACTTATTTTTCTCTTGTTAGTATATTACTCAATTCACAAAGAAGTTTAATTAAATCGGAGATAATTTCACATATTGTTAAACAACACATACTTACACACACGTGCATTTATTTTTAATGAAGTGATAGACAGGTTTATTTTCACTATTATTTCATGAATATAAATTGCAAAAAGTGCTTCTCCATTTTTTCGAAAAATAGTACATATAACTATATTAGTATTGAATTACCAGTAATATAAAAACATTTAAAATTAATAACAATATTCCCAAAATTACTAAAAAATAATATACTATTCATACTGAGGTAATATGTATTCAAGTTAAAATATGAAAACAACATGCAAAATGACATATTGACTATTAGCATTGTTAATTATCGACCTATTGAATTTATAATGGAATGAACTACGTTAGTGGCACTTTTCATTACTTTCCAGAGTTCAATGAATACAAACTTGCTATAACTAAGACATAAATTAACATTTGATCACTATATTATTGTATAAAACTGGCAGAAATGGGTTGATATCTTCTATTAATTAGTACACATGAATTACTACAGTATGATTTAAATTATTCAATGAAATATATTACAAAAGAGTTTAGTTTTAAAATTAAAGTAACTTTTATTTCAATTTTAAAGTTAAAAATATAATATAAATTAAAATACTATAACATAAACTAAAATAAATTTTTATTATACTTTATTCTGATAAATATATTATGTTAAAGTATAATATCCTTTTTTTCTGTCATAAATATAAGCATGCTCCATTTTATTGGCTGTAGTAAAAAACTGTTCACCAATTTTTGAAGCCAAGTCTATCGCAAAGTAGAACACAAATCAGTACATTGTATTTTTGCTACATGATAAGAATAAACTCAAGGTTAAGAAACATGACCAGAAACTGACAAAAAGTAAAATGAAGCTAAAATTTTATAGAAGAAAGATGTCATCAGATGAGTCATGTATTCTCTACTGTATTTGGAATGAATTTCATCAGGCAAAAAGCATGCCAATTAATTTGATCTTTTGGTAAAAAATTGAATCCAAAAGAATAAACATGTTTTCATTTTGATCTTTTATCAATAATAATTTTTGATGTTAGTAATTAAAAAAGTAGCAGAAATTCCACTAAAAGGTAAGAATGATAATTTGCAAGCATTTGTAAATGAAGATGCAAATGATCCTTAAAAAAATACATTTCTAAGCAATTAGGAATATCTAAAAAATGATTATTAAGCATATACTTGCAAATGTGGAAGATTCATAAGTCAAGAAAATAGGTTCTAATTTTATCGAATCAAGGAACAAGAAAATCTGATAAAGAAGCAAAAGATAAAATGGATCTGTTCCAACTATATTAAATGCAAAAAACATTTGGTGAATTTTGCAAAGTAACAACATCAACACCAAAATGAGGTATTCATTGCAAAAAAGACACATTTGATGGGATATGAAGAGCCTGCTATGTTATGAACTTAGTTGAAGCCAATTGTAAAAATATATAATTTCTGAGCTGTATAAGCAACAACTAAAATAGTCAAAGCAAGAATCGTGCTGCACTTTTTATGTCAAGAAATTTTAACTATTAAATTTATGTGATTGTCTGAAAAAAAATTGAAATCAATGAATTTACAGTGAATACATGAAAATAAATCTTTAATAAGTTTAATCAAAATGTTAAAAAATATCTATTACAAACATACTAAGGATGATTATAGTCAATTGTGTTTAAATTAGAGAATGCAAAATTTTCTTTGGTTTTTATGGCTATTTTAAATTTGTCATTTATTATTTCTACTCCTCTATATAAGATATTTATAAGATACCAGAGCACGAACGATTACATATTTCTAATAAAATAATTAAAAAACTTTGAAGAAAGAGATTAATTTCCTATCTTTAACTTTATCAAATCGAAACAGTAAAAAAAGTAGGTTTAAGAACTACATCGAACATAGATTATTATAAGTTTTAATGTATCTCTATTCAAAATTAAAGTCATCATTCAAATTTATTTTTAGATACGCTGTTTGAAATTGAGCTGAGTGATTGTTAAAATATAATTTAATAATTAATATTATAAAGTATTTTTCATTCATAAATAATATGTTATAGTTCTTATATAATTAGATAATTATATTTATGCATGTAAGTATATATTATCTTTAGAAACTTCGTTGGTCTATAATTTTAGAAATTAAAAAAGTCCAAAATTTCAGTTGCATATTAAAAAATGGCTTAAAATGACTAAAAAATTAAAAGTTTAATTAGTAAATTGAGATAAAAATAAAAAAGTAAAGTTGAAGAGTTAATTTTTGTAATTTAGAAATTACTTTCAACATAAATGTTTTTCTTGATAATATAAAGAAATCTATAATGACTGAAGAAATGTTTTTTCATAGCCAAAGCTTTAATTTTTCTAGCAAATGGGAAGAAAAAAATGAATTTGAAAGAAGAAAAGTACTAGAAAATAAATTTATTTAATTAGAGTAATATTTTCTTAGTTTTTATTTTTAAAAATATTTTTTCGAGCATTGCCAAAAGGATAATGATGATATAAGTTACTTTTTACAGCTAGTGAAACAATGGGCAATGGTGAGCAGTGGGAAAGTGAAGCAATGTGATTTTTCTCCAATTATATATATATATATATATATATATATAACTCTCTCTAAAAATACGCGATATCAAAATAACGGTATTTATCTCTGTGGAATTTAATATGTCTTATTTAAGATTAAAACAAGTTATAAGTATCAGATATTTATTTTGTATTTTGTACGCATTTTAATTCTTAAGTGAAGTCTACCAATTTTTTGAAAATTTCTTTTTTTTTGTGCTAGCAAAATAATTTTACAAAACGAATTTGTATTTTATGTATTCATGTCTAAGCAGAGAATTTAATCAAT
>JAPDSC010136601.1:0-19012 GCA_026290005.1 Latrodectus geometricus
ATATAAAACTATTTAAAAAGTTCCATTAAATAAATTTTCGATGATAATATTTATATATTTCCAATGATTCTAGCTATTAATTAAAGGAATAAAACTTTTAAAAGTGTGAGAATAGGACAAGATATAAAAAATGAAATAAATACACTAAATGAATCATTTTTCTTATGAAGGGCTACCTAAACAATATAATTATCCAGTGTATAAAAATGTCTTGTTCATTTTTCATAACTTAAACTATTTGAACCTAGTCACATTCATAACAAAATAATTTAATTTTTCTAAATATGATTGTTATAAATGAAACCTTTATGTGTAAAACATGATGAAACAAAAATGTTAATTTCATGATAGAAAAAAATATATTATTTAACAAAATAATTATTCCAGAATACAAATTTGAAAATAATATATTCTTTAATAAATAATTTTTTCGACTTCCATGAGATTCTACTTTGGTTTGTGCAGAATCACCAAAATTACAATTTTCTTTTTTGCCAGACACATTAGTTATGCTTTTTTGAATGCTTGCAGTTTCTTAAATGTTAAATTCTAATCTGAAAAGTGCAAGCATTCCATTATTACATCACTATTTTATTCTGTCTTTATATTATTGACAAAAGCAAATAATGAAAAAAATATATTTGGCAGTACAACCATATTTGTACCTAAGAATTTCCCTTACCAAATATGTTACTACATTAAAACAAGTGAAATAAATCTTTAATTTTGCAATTGCATAAGGAAATAATTGTCTCCCTTAATTATTTATGTAATGCTTTCTTTCGTTGCTTTTTTATGCATGTACATTTCCTGAAATGGTTCATTGACGTTTACTTAGATTTGCACAGAAATTTAAATTCACCTTCAAAATCAAAATGCACAAGAAACTTTCAAAACATTTACCAGAAAGCAAAATTATTTAAGCATCCACAGTCAGATTTGAAACCTTTTCTCAGAAACCATATGAAAACAACTTCCGCTAAGAAAATATAAATACATTTTCCAAATATTAGAATTTGATGAATAAATATTTGATGACAATTGTAAATTAAATAAAGTGTTAAGGGTTCTTAATGTCAAAAGTTATTTGTAACACTTACAATTTAATTGAAAAAATTGTTTTCCCATGTTCTGCTAGCAAAAATAAAGTGTGAAATTTCTAGGTTATTAATCTTTATTCAAATGAAAAAAAGAAATTATTTAAAAAGAAATTATTTAAGCTTATAAGTATTTCTCCAGAGTTAAAAACCATGTTTAGATGAGTTACTGTTTCAACCTTCTCAAAAAAAGGAATATTAACAAAACAAAGGATCATGTTTTTAATAGAACATATTTTTTCAGAGCAAATGTAGCCTGATAGCATCACATTTTCTCAGCAATTAAATGAAAGTTTTTAAATAGTCTTAAGACATCGATTGTAACATGTTTTTTTTAAAAACGATTGCGGCTTACAACATGTAAATTGAACTAAACTTAAAATTTAATTTTTCAATAGTTGCTAAAATGAAAATAGTGCTTAATGACATTCCTATAGCGAATACTAAAAATAAAAAAAAAATTGATAATTTTTGGGAATGAAAGTCAAAAAGTAAATATTATAAGATGAATTCTCGTAGATAAATTTGAAGTGGCAACTTTTTTTTTTCTAACTTTTAAGATTTTATGTAAATTTTCTTAATTGAAATGTTAAAGTGAAAAATTAATGACAGATTTCTGTACATCCCAATTTAATTTTTATTAGTGCATTTGAAAACTAAATTGTATAAATTCTGAAATTGACAAATTTACACATTGCCAACTATTTTACACAAGTTTTCACCTGTGAAGTGAATAGAGAAATTATAATTATCAGCAGGACTCTCCATAGTTCTCAATTTTGCCTCAACCTGGTGGGAGTGTGCCACTGGGTTGAATGGTACATACGAGTATTATCTCCTGGTAGGGCCTTTCCAGGCTTAAAGGTCATTACATATGCCTAGCTAAAATCAGCAGGCAAAGGAGCTAAGACAGTTCTACAGGTGCTACAGTCTTCGGATCAGCAGAACTGCGTATTACCTCCATCTTTGCCACCTTACAAAACTTACATGATTGTGATGTTGAGCCCCATTGATTGCAATGCTTTTTGAAACTCTCGGAGGGACACCCAAGGTTCCACTTCTAATTTAACTCTCTTCTGTATATCAATAAAGCAAGCGTTGTCACAAAACATCATAAACATATATCCATGGAAGATATAATTACAATAATAAAGAATAGAAAGAAGGAAATGGAGATTAAATTTTCATGTAATCCTTTATCCTACATATGTAAGTGCTGAAAGAAGAGTATGATCGCGTGTTACAAAACATACATTTTGTTCGCAAGCACGCCTCTCTTCTTGGTGTTTTTGTGCAACAATCGATTGCATTCAAATTGTAACAATAACAATGAGTAATCACCAACGTTTAGATGATCGAATCAGGTTTTGAATTGGGGGGAAACTTAAAGGATCGAAGTTTCAAATTCAGATTTGTCGACAGTTCAATTTAACGCCAAGCTTCGTGGGTAACTTATGAAAACAGTTCCAGAAAACCGAATCTGGTAATCTGAATTAAAATGAAAAACCTAGGAGCAAAGATTTTTTAGATCCAAGAAAGCTGGAGATTATCTCCATTTGTCTATTCTAGTGCGATATAATATGCATGCTTCTGCTTCTCAGCTCTTTCTTAATTTGTATACTGCCACAGGAAGCTGAATTTCAGGTGTGACAGTTTTAAGAAGATTTCTTGAAAGAGGGTTGTTTCTACGAAGACCTGCGATTTGCGTTCCATTCACCTCTATTCGCAATAGGTGAAGAGTCATAGAAACTGAGTATGGATCAGGCAGTCGTTCTCTATTCTGATTAATTCCGGTTCAGGCTTAATTACATTCTACGATACGCTTGTATGAAGACAATCAGAACCTGCTACTTACTCTCTTATTACAGAAAAATTGACTATTATGGCAGCGGGGATTAAATGAATTGGTCAGGATTCAAGTTAAATGGTCGCACACTCCTCCTATTATTTCAAAGAGGTTGTGACTGCTGTGAAATAGCTGGATGAGGTCTTGGATAGTTATGACTGCCTTTTCAAGGCTGCAAGTGGCATAGGATTCATTTTAATGGACGGTAACGTGAAGCACCATTTTTTCCGGTATACGAATTTCTAGAAAGATTGAATTGGCCAAGGATATCTCTATACTCAAGATGGAATTGAATTTACATGAGTCTATAGAACAACACTATCAACCCTATAAGAGTATTCCTGGAATGCTCTGGAGAAGGAAACTGCAACTCTCAATGCCCTTCTGAGGAGAATCCAGAACCTGAAAAAAGAGCTACTGAACGAGTGGTACCGATTACCACAGGAAATCATTAACTGCCTTATTTCATGAATGGAATTACGCTATGAAACCTTTATATCTGTAAGAGGGAACTATACCCATAATTATATCATTTTCTTGTTCTATTCTGTAAGAGCTGATGCTTGCCTTCTGACTCTAATGAGAATTAAACGGGTTCATGCATGTGTTTGACAACTCTTGCATAGTTATTCAAATGGTAATATTCCAATGTATGTAAAAATATTATATTTCCTTCCTGTAGATATGGCAATAATTTATTAACTTTGATTATTCTTTTGATTTTTAATTCCAGTGTACATATGAAAGAATAATATTACACCTCTAACTCGATTAATATAGTATATATATTTAAATATCAATGTTTTAGGAAAATATGGTATTTACAATTTCTTTCTGACAAGGATGTACTCATATTCAAGAGTAAAATATAACATAAATATTAATAAAATTCAACATTTATCTAAAGCAACGTGATAAAGTAAAATAAATATTAAATTAAATTGCATGAACTATGTTTCTATATTATAAAGTCAAGATTCTCAAAGTAACAAATATATAAAAGGGTAATTTTAACAAAATTCAGAAGGAGCAAATTTTTCTAATGTAATGGTTGTTAAAAAGCATGTTTAAAAAGATCAATATATAATGTAAAGAAAAGTTCAATTATGTCAATGTACTCCAGTTTTTCCAATCTTCCCTAATTGCAGGCGATTGAAGAAAACAGAGATAATAATAGATGTGTGAAGAGGGAGAACATACTATGAAAGTTTTCTTCTTTTCAGCGACAAAGAAGATGAGGCTTTCGAATTTTACCACAGCACTACCATCCCCCTCCTAACTTTTTCACCATTCGATATTCAATAAAAGCATATTGTGGGCGTGGGTGAATGGAGGAAGCATCAAAGCATTCTTTCGATTGGGATGTAAACCCCAGCTCTTCATCCTCCTCTTTTCTTATTTCATCCGACATATTGAAAGGATTTTGGGTGCGAAAAGGACGTATTTGTATGCCGCTTTCTACGTTATTATATTGGACATAAAAATGTCCATCTTTTTTGCGAGAAGATGAAAAATAAATCTTCTAAAGCTTCATTTCTTTTTATATGGAAAACTTTTATTCAGCATTTTTTTTATCTTTCTCACAATCAGAAGATGAGTCAGTAACACTCATAAAAAATTTCAAAAACTCTCGTTGTTTGTCGATGATAAAATAGAAATATTGCTGAAAACTTAGTTCAGGAATTAAACTCGCTTTATGCGTATAAAAATTTTGATATATTTGAAAGAGGAGTGCATTTTTGTAAAGTTTGTTGTTGGTAGTACTCATTTCAAATTGTATATAAATAAAACAGGGAAAGTTTCCAAAATGTGTTCTTGATATTTGAACATACAGTTTTTTCTGAATTCATATAATGTGTAAATTTGTGAAAAAACAGTCATTTATGTAATTTACTTATACAAAAAAGTTATAATTATTTAAGAAGTTGGATTGTTAGGGATATCCTTATTTGTCTCATGAAAAACCAATCTTTTTCGTGATTATGATATTGAGTGCAAAGCTAAAATATCAAATTAAAAATTATTTTCTTAACATGAAAATATTTCGCCTTCATTAAAATAGTATTTAAATTGTACTTCATATACACAAGTATATATATATAAGGTGGACCTCATATCATCAGAAATTCATTCAATTACATATAAATTTCTTTTCTTTTAATTCTTTTTCATAAAGGCAAGAAGCAATTATTTTAAAAAAATAGTATTTGCTTTATTACTGGAAAAGGAAAATCTGCAAATGTTTTTGGATTGCAAATAAAGCCTAGAGGAATGTTAAAAATGCAGTTCTTAAGAGTAATAAATATATAATTGTTCAGTCTACCTTAATTAATATTTTCTAATCCTTCATCAAGCTCAAAATATGTGACAATATGCAAAAATAATATTTTGATTATAATATTTATCACTAAAAACACTCAATTTTTTTTTAAGATTGCTTAGATAAAAACGTTTAATTTATTCATGCCTACACATGTCAGTTTGTAAAATAACGAATAAATTGTGGATTTTTTTACTTGATTGTAAACAAGATAAATACGTGTATACAGTTTTATAATTAAGAATAATGTTTTAGAGCTACAAGAAAAAGATTTATTGTGAATTATTTATTAAGAAGGATTAAAATCACACAATATAAAAAGTAATATATAACCTCTTTTCATAATACTTTGTGTTTTCAAAGATATTGATTTTCATGATATTAAAAAGTTTTGGAAGCAAATAGAAAATGCAAAATATTACTTTTAATTATCGTATTTGAAATTTCATATCAAAATGGTTTATAGTTTGAAAATTAAAAAAAAGTATTTACTGTTTCCATTCAAATATTTTTAAAAATAAAATTTCTTCCTTTTAACATTAATTAATATTTATGACAAAAGAATGTTTATGTGTTTAATTAAAACTGAGGGAAGCAATTTTTTTCCTCTTTGTTAACATTGATTTAAATGAACGTAATGAATAGGAACTTCTTTAATTCATTAACGGATGCATGTTTATAAGCTATTGAATTATTGGAAGGATGCTGGGAGTTTTTGCCTCATTTTAATGTGTTATCAATGATAGAGTTGTTATTGCATGAGCTACAGTTAAATTAAAAATGAAAAGAAAAAATAAAATGGGAAGAGGTTAGTTGAACTAATCCTTGTTTCTTTCATAATTTGAAGGAACTTATAGGATTTAAATAAATAAACTTTTTAATTGAGTTATAATTAATATTAAGGAATAAGTTTACAAGCTAAATTCTTCTTTTGTTTATAATTTAACGTACATATGAAGTTGAATTCAAAAAAAAATTCAGCATTAATATCATTCATACTTCAGGAAAGAGATATATCAATATTATACTCTTAAAAAAGTAAGAAAATAACTAATTGCACAAATATTTTAACATTAAACCCCTTGAAGCAAAATGATTTCAAGTATAACAAAATTAATATCTGGAATAAATTTATATGCATTATATAAATTTATAGGAAGAGGAAATACAACAATCTTATATTTGTTTATCAAAATTATTAAAATAGAAAAATTAAAGATATCGCTCTTATAAGTAACCATAACCATTTCTGCGTGTTCCAGGTGTAACGTTACTAAATCTACAAATATTTTCGGTATAAATTGGCAAAAGTTTTTCATTAATAAAGCAACCATACCTGACATCCACGATCAACCTGCTTTTATATTCTTGTTGCCTATTGGCAAGTTAATCATACGACCACTTCTTTCATATCTTCTGAGACAATTTAATTATAAGCTGCCAACACATCAAGCGATTGTTTGAAATTTCTGCTTATACATTCGGTAAACAAAGCATTTAATGGTATACAAATTAAAAAGGAACCATCTATCAAAGTCAAAATATCATTTCGATCTGAGGGCATTGGGGTAACGTTTGACTATATAACATACCTCTATTTGAGTAGCTATTGTAAGAAACTCTTCAAAGACAAGTTTAGGTTCTCCTACACAATGTTTTAAATGGAGATTTTAACCCTTAACAACAGCTTCCAAAAGTTCTCCAAAATTAAAAGGATTCAAATCTTGCAAAATGTTTCCAAAAAACAAGTAGTCACATATTGGTTTCCGTTTAAATAAGGCAAGGACCCTCTTTATAAGTGATGTAGGCCTACAAAAATCCATTACATTCTTTGAAAATAATTGTGAGAGAATACCTCTTTAACATATAAGCATTTTTATATAATCATATAATGCATCGCCTTTATACCCTTAGATGTACCGCCTTCGTAACTAAACACACTCAGATATGCAAAAAAACTCTTTTGTTATTCAATGCGTTTTGCTGACCTTTAATCTTTATCAAAAATAACCACAATGATCTAATTTAATTTCGGAAAACGGATAAACTACTATGTTTCTATCTTTGAGCACAAGTATACCATAAACTGAGAGCTTTTCCTTGGCTTCAACTTAAAACATGTAATACAACTTTGTAAAATATTCCTTGCTTGGCCGTTTAATGATCAATGTCCTTGATGTATACTTTGTAACAATGTTTGGGGCAGACAATGTAAATTTCTGAGATGAAAATATCTGAAAATCATCAGTCAAATTGTGAACCTATGGGAATATGTAATGGTGTTTTGCATAAAAGGGTACATCAGAGCTCCAGACATGAATGAGACCTTATTAATAAAGAAAATAGAACTAAGATACTCATATTTGACTATCATAAAGACTTTTTATCCACCAAAAGCCTTACTTTAGAGAAATGTTGGGCATATAACACTTAAAATAAATTTATTTGCACTCTCCAGTTCACCCGCTTGCAGGAGTTACCATGATCTCTTTTTTGGTATCAATAAATCTAAACACACATGCAAATACTCTAATAAACTTAAATTTAAAAAAAAAATTATTTATATATTCAAAATATAATCATGAGTGTAGATGAGAAAAGTTGATCTTATGTTCCTTTTGAGAAAATTTCTTTCAATTTTCCAATGTATTCTTCGTCATAACCATGTACCTTAGGGTATACTGAAGATTCGCATCAGTGAATTATTTCTCTTCAAATGAAACCTTTGAATAAAGAGAAAGATCCTGCATTTGAGTGTACCAGATACCACGAGATATCAAATGACAGGATAGGTTTTTGTGAACAACCTGCCAATTTTAATGTTCAAAACAAATGCTTCGATAATTTCTGTATTCTTGAGACTCTGCTCGCCATAAATATCTTGTTCAAACTAGGTGGTAATCGAATCTATGTGAAAACTGCAATGGAGTCTTAGTACTTGAACACAAGATAAATTGTAGGATACAAGGAAGATAATTTCATAATAAGTTTTGAAATAAGCTATGCTCGATACTACTCAAAATATGCAACGCTGAAGGGATTGGCAATTGGCGCTACTCATGTTTTTCTTCACATCTGTGATACTTTGCCGTCAGCGTACTGTTTCATGGATCAAATGAAGATAGCAGTATTAAAATTACCTTTTCAGCCATCACAAAATCCACTGTTGAATTTCTTGAACACCATCTACCAGAATTGCGTGAGGTACGTCATTCGCATGCAATGACGGGGATGAATCTGAAAAACGACCCGTTACTCTCAGCAATTCAGGTGAGAGTTCCCAGGATAGTTTTAATAAACAAAGCCTATGAACGAATATTTATATATTAATAAGAATTCGTCCTAAGTGACTGACAAAAGAAGAGATTTGGTATTCACCATTGAAGAACGATCATTTGTTAAGAAAAAGAAATCTTGCTCCAGATCCCAAATTGAACCCAGTCTTTATGGTGTCATAATATAACACATGACACATAATCAATATAGAATTTGACTGACTGAAAAAGTGATGGTTCATTTGAAGTCCCATTTATAAATATCTCATGTCTCAGCTTTTAACGGTGTAATCAGTTGTATCTAAGGTACTCTTACATCTTTCCAAATCATCAGCTCTAATAAGAACAACTTTGTAGTAGAAATCTATTTTTGTAGTCTTTATTGCCACTTGAAATCATAGTTTCTCATCGATGCACTACTACTTTCATAGCTAGGTAGAGTGCGGATAGTAAAATCATTTAATATGCACATAATTTGCTTGAAGTATTTTCTGGCCTCAAACTAGCATTATGGGACACAATTCTCAATGGGATTTTTGCAAGGGCTGAAAATAAAATTTAAATCTTAGTTTATACTTAATTAGCTTTTGTGGGCATAAATACGATTTAAACGACAAAAAGTAATTCGAATTTACAACCGATACTTTATTTATAAATAAAATATATCTATTATTTGTAAAAAATACAACCAAATAAATTTTGGTGCAATGATTGTATTTATAAAAAACATTTTCTCAAGTATAAAAGAAGAATAAGTACACAGATTTTTTTTTATTTATTTAAGCGAACGCATCTGAATTTCTAGTTGCATGTCGTATGAATTTTTTGCATCAAGCAGAATAATCTATTATTTCAACTTATTTAATAAATTCAAACTAATTTTCACAGAAAATATAAGTTGTAATAAATTTATGATGAACTCTATTTAACTCATGTAGAAATACTGCTTCAAATCATCGTAATGTAACAGAAGTCTATTGAAACGCTGCGGGGTAGAAAAGAAAAAAAGCTTTTAGTCCTATTTCATTATATATGTCACTGAGATTGAAGGTACAAATATTGATACATACGGGTTGACTTGCTAAATTTTAGTCAAAGAAAAAATATTGTATACCTTCAGGTTATGATGGAGAAAAATATTTCACTATCTTATGTAATTGAAGTTCGTTCATTCGATATCAAATTCTAAGAAAGTATAGGTTTTCAAATTTACGCAAAATTAATTCACAAGTTCTAATTTAATACATAATCTCCATCCAAATGCTTTTTAATAAACAAGTTTAGCATTGAAATAATACACTTTTTTTAAATTTACTGCAATCTTAATTTTAAAAAATAAAGTTATATAAAATAATAATGATTTTTCAGAAAATAATTTATCATATTTTTATACAAATGAATCGAAATTTCCCATATATAAGGCGCTTGTTTTTATTACTTAGCCTATTACTTATTCATAACTTACTTTTATTATACATTCTTATTCTTAGAAAATAAAATTATCCTTTCATTTGAGTAATTAGATACTTTTCACTACAACAAATTGTGATTAGGAAAACCAAAATAAAATAAAGCCCTTCATAATTAGAAACACGTTTTGATATTATACATTTCATGTTTTATAAGTAAAATACTTTTGAAGTAAATTTATATAATTCGCTTAAAAATAATCTTAATTCAAAAATATGTTGGGCATGTTAGTTGTATATTATCATGGGTGTGTCAAGAATAATATTCGTATGTAATCATATAGGGAAATATTTTTATACTTAAGATAATTTTAGATAATTTTATTTTATTTTTATGTTTAATTTTTTATTTAAACTATTCTTTCGCTTTTAACATCATTTCTAGCATTTCTAGTTATACCTAGACTGATTATTTACGAGTATATCTCATATATATTTTGTGATGTATTTACATTTTCATATCACAAATAAATTTCTATCGTTAAATAAAATCAATAAATGTTTTTAACATGTAATCTCATTAAAGAAACAATTCAAAAACATTTTAATCATCAAGAGTCTCATTAATTTATTGTTATTATTATTTTAGTTACACTTCTTCTCTAGCTATATATTTCAAATATTATTTTTTATTCTGAAGTTTCTAGAAATAATAATTTATATTTTCATTTTTGAATTATTTTTGAAATTTAAAATGAGTTGCTTAACTTTTGTGCTTGTAAACTAGGTAAATAATCTGGGACGTACGTATACAAAATTTTGAAGTGTCACCCACATTATGAATTAAATTATCAATAATTTTTTTTCAATAAATAGTTATATCACTAGATCACTAGACGTTTATTTTTTTTTAATTCTTATTAATATTTGCTGGATTTATGTTCTTCCGTCTTACGTTCTTAATAAGTTATAATATAAATTAAAAGAACTTATTGATATAAAATAAGTATAAATTTATGCTATTACTTTAAAATATTACATTTTCTGCAAATTTTAATATATACTTCCATATTGTTTACATTATTTTTATTCTAATATTAATTGCATTATTTATTTTACTATGAAGTATTACGAATAATTGCATATATTACGTTAAAAATAAGTAAGTTAAGATAGATAAGATAGTTAAAAATAAGTATTGTTTGGTACAGCTTTGTACAGTATTTTAAGACATTAAATATCTGTTCCAATGAATTTGCTAAATTTAAATAATATATTTTATTTAACAATTACACACTAGTATATAAATAGTTCAAAACACAAATTACAATTTTCGCTGAATCACTTAAGTTAAGCGTATTCATTAAACTACTCTGCATGTAATTTCTTAAATGTTAAATGTAATATTTTATATACGAATCAAAGTAACCTCTTGAATTTATTTAATGACTTTTACATCAGCATTATTAAATCAACTCACAGTGTGAAATGTGACATATTGTCGAAATTGGATTTACTAACTTTATCTACTCTTGTCATTCTTCAAGCGGAAATTTCGAAGCCCTTTTAGATCGTCAAAATGGGTTTTTTACTCGAATATTTTAAAATGCAATTTAGCAAATTGTATTACAGTTTCACACATCTTATTTGATTTATTAAATTCTAATTTATGTCTTTACGCATGTTACAAAGTATTTTTTTTAGCACTGAATTCAAAAGAAAGTTTCTAAAGCCATTATATTACTTCAGTAACGTCTTAATACATTTGGTTTTTGAATTTGTTATGAAGGATAATAAGTTGTGTACAATTTGCATTCCCTTTAAGTTTTTGAAGTGATAAGAATAATAAAAAATAAGATACTAAATTGTTTTAGCTTTAATATTGAAAAAGATTTAAACACAATTTTAAATCATATGGGGAGAAGATTTATTTATTTCTCTTAAATAATTTTCTACTAAGAAAGTGATTTTAAATAATCAAAATTTCATGACCTTTTTAAAATTCACGCAGTTCATCACTGCATTTTATATTAATTCTAATAAATGCTACAAGTTATGAATAAATGTTTTAAATAATATTCCCGTTTCATTAAATGTTTACAATACGCAATCTCTTCCAATATTCTGTTACTGTAATTCATTGACTAGCCATACTTTTTTAGAATTCAAAATATATAATTAAATTTAATATTAATGAAATCTATATTAAATGTAAGTATTAAATCATAAATTGTTTCTTTTTTATACTCTTATTTTAATGGGTATCAGTTTCAGGAATATTTATCAGTCTATTATTAATAAAAGAGCTTATAATTTCGTAAATTTTAAAAAAATGTGTAGTTTTTAGTCTAATAGTCCGACTATGATTGATTTTTGCAACGTTATGGTATACATTAAAATCAATAGATCCGGTGTTAGGTTGCAAGAACTAGGCTAGCAAATATTGGATACAATTGGCTCTCTGACTGTTAATCAACGCAACTAAACATATTACTGCATTTTATTTTATTTGTATTAAATGAATTATTAATTTTGATAAATTTAAAAACTCATAATTTTTCTATTTGATTTGGATATTATATTCCAAAATGTTAAGGTTATATAAATTCTGTAACTGTTCGTATTTTTCAAATTTATATTAATTTCATTTTCTTATTAAATTATTAATTATAAGATATGTTTCTTAAGCACTTTCCAATAATAGCTAAGTTTTATTACTTTTTAGTTTCCAGTTTAAGAGAAACAGTCGCTGGAATATCCCTTCGTTTTTTTTCATTATTAAAATATACTTTATGATGGAAAAATTAAATGTATGTATCTTGAAAATATGCAACCATTTAATTTATAGCATTTATTCTATTCAGTTTCTAAATTTCCTGTTATCTAATTGTTAAGGTTTTATTATAAATGCATTTAAAATCCTTTTCTAAATAATATATGGAAATATAAAAGAAAATAAAATGGTAAATCTTTTTTTCATTATTATTAATTTTAATGCAAAAATAAGCATATTATTGGAAGTAATTATCGTTATATTCTCGTAGAAAAGTATGCCACTTTTTGAAAAATGCTTTAATTTCTTTTAAACGGATACCTACTATCTAACCTAAAATTATTCAAAAAAATAAAACATAAAAATAATA
Source organism: Latrodectus geometricus (assembly GCA_026290005.1). NCBI lineage: Eukaryota > Metazoa > Arthropoda > Arachnida > Araneae > Theridiidae > Latrodectus > Latrodectus geometricus. Next base: position 13,091 of record JAPDSC010136601.1, read on the forward strand.
TATATATATATATATATATATATATATAATTTAAAACTCAATACGATGAAATTTTATTATTGTTGAACACAATACGTTTTGTAAGAATTTTATACAATTGGAATTAACGTTGTAACAGATACCACACAAAAAAAGTGTATTATAAACAAGATAAAAGGTACAACATTCATTTGTTAATGAGAAAATAAGGTTAATTTTTGAAATACTTAGTTGTCTGTTGTTGGTAATGTTATTAAAATATAATCACTTATAACAGTTTTATAGAATTTTTTTAATGTTTTCTGAGTTACGGGGAAAATATTGCTGGTAAAAATTATTTATAAAAGCAATTTAGGTAAAAGAATTTAAAAAAAAATCAGATTACTTTATACGCATAGATTATTTAATTATACTGTAAATTTACTACAGTCATAATATGTGTTCTATTAAACTTATAATTACAGATGATATATTTTGTACAGAAATGCTGCATTGCAAAGATTAAAAATTTAGTATTTAACATCAGTTACTTTTCCTCAATTATATATTACTTAGCTTTCTTCCTTTTAAAAGTTTTCAAGCTTCCATTGAGGAGAGTAAACTTGTTATAGTTATGAATTATTTAGAAGAATTTGTGTATTTTTTCAATGTTCAAATACTTTCGTTCTTTTCAAGCCTGAAGCTGAATTCGCTTGCTTATGCATTTTCACGCTACCCCTTGAATAAATATATTTTACGTCTGAGTTTCGAGTTAAAATTCCAAATGCTACATATTTAAAACTTGATGGATTCTATGAGATGTTTGAATGCCTCTGAAATGTTAATATACCTTTTAAAAAGATAAACTCATATATTATAGAAGACATGATATAAATATTTTCATGCAGTCATGCCAAAATAAAAGCGAAATGAAATATCTACGAGTTTATCTTTCTGATGTGTACTCACACGAGACTAGATTTTCTCTTGGTAAGAAATAAAACTTAAATAAGATTATCTTATATTTTCCTAAGTTTGAAGATTGCTATTATTAAATGGACGTATGAATATCGTGTTAAAATAATTTAGTATGAATACGTGACTTAGGAATGCATACATACACACACGCTCACACACACACAAACATATATATAACACGAAAATAATTTTCTTCTTCAGTTAAAATAAATTAGAAACATATAATAGAAGAAAATCTATAGATTATGATTAAGCGGCTGTCCTTTTTAATTTTAAAAGAAGATCTAATATAGAAAAAATTAGGTCTATTTTATTTAAAAAGAAAAGTCTTTTCACGTCTTAAATAATAAACTTCATTCTTTATTGATATTTGAAAATATTTTCACAATAAAAATAACATTTATGTGTTCCTCAAGGGAAAGTGTTATCATTTCAACATTTAAAATAAAGAAAATATGTTATATGAATAGAAATGTTTTCAACGATAAATAATGTAATTACAATACTATCAAGCGTATAGTTAGTTTATTTCTTTACAGATTGTTATAAGCTGATAATAGAGATTTTAAATAAGGCAGTTCTTATAATTCATTTTTATAAGAAATTTTAAATGATATCTTAAAATCTATTTCAATACGATATTATAATGTGAAATTTATATTTAAAACAAAATCAAGTTATCTATATTTTGAGTTTCGAAATTTAAAATGATTGAAATTTGAACAATAATAAATATTTCATTGCGTATTGAGGCTTATGAGATCAATTGTTAGAATTAGCTATTTCTAATCATTACATTACAGAAAGTTTAAAACAAGTATCAATGAACTCATTTTGTAAAATAACAGTTGAAGTAAAGTAGTTTAATTTAAATATGTTATATAACAATGGATCAATCAGAATTGGATAAAAGTTATAATAAGGCTGTAAGAATTATAAATTATACATGTTTGCATAATTCTCATATTAGTTAGATATCTTTTAGAAGCCATTTTGTATAAACCTTCTCATTTTCTTGATGAACAGTATCCTTCATGTAAGGATATTTTCCCGTGTAAATTCAATAACATATTTTTGTTGAAACTATTCTTCAAAATTCCCCAAAATTCCTACATACGCATGTGTATATCAATTGATACATTGGTAATACATTTTATGCAATCTAATTTGTTTGTTTAATTTTACCTTAGTGTAATATTGTCTGAGCACACTGCTTAATAGTTAAAATTTTGTCTTTGAATTCAACCATTTGTAAATTGAATTCTTATTTCCAACTTCGATGATTCTACAAGACGTGCCAAAAGATGTATGCACACTTTGAACCATCATAGAAAACCTATTTATTGTGATTGAAGATTTAACTTCTGAGAGAAAATAATGCAATATGTATTATAAATAAAATAAAGTGGATTTGTCTCCAAGGAAATTTGGGCCTTTCCGCTTTGAAATTTATATAATAGATGAAAAGAACTGACAATGTTTTCTGATTCCATATTTCTTGACATTAAAGACAAGTTTCCTTAAAAACAAGATGATGCTCCAACACACTATTAACATTAAAAACTAGCGTACCTGAAATTAAAAATTCGCAGGCCACTGGAGTGCTATACAGACCTTACTTTGCTTGATTTCTTATTGGGCACAGTAAAAGAAGAAGTGTACCCACGTAAACCACACAAACTGGATACAATTTGGAAGCGATTCAAGTGATGTGTGTAAAAATCCCATTGAAAGCTCAATATAATATACATGAGTGTAAAGTTTTATTAAGAAAAGTATTCCTGGCGTAGTAGACCTTACCTTGCTGTATTTCTTATGGTACACAGTAAAAGATTATGTTCATTAACACTCCGTCGGGCGCGCGTGATCTCTCAGATGCATGACTCATAAAATCTTTGGTTTTCTACCGAAAATAGGAATTCATGACCTTGACCTTCAGAGTATCTGCCCTTCCGGTCCCCTACTACTCAGGAATGCAGTTGGCCTTGAGTTTGAAGGAGAAAAGATTACATTTTCTGGAGTTTATTCGATACTCTGCATTCGTCAGATGCACGCGCCCGACTACGGTTGTTCTTACGATGAGTTCGAAGCGATACTTAGATTTGAATAATCCGCAAGATTTAGAAATCGCACAGAAAATTTTATTTAGTGATGGAGAAGAAGAATTAAATGAAGAAGACTTAGACGAAACTGAGGATGAAGAAGATATTTTAGAAAAGTGTGAGCTTCCTTCAGACACTGAAAGTGATTGTAGTGTTTCAGAAACTGAAGATGATTTTGATTCTGAAGGTGATAATTTTATCGGTAAAGATAAAGCAACAAGACGACCAAAATCAATAGGTCGTAAAAATGTTAAACGAAGGGCACATAATATTATAACTAAATTACCAGGCGTAATAGGTCCTGCAAAAAATCTAAGAACTATATACGATTCATGGAACTGTTTTTTTACTGATGAAATACTCGACATAATTGCCATTAATACGAATAAGTTTATTTGTTCAGTTAGAGGTAACTTTAGTCGAGAAATAGACGCGCGAGACACAGATAGAATTGAAATTAAAGCTTTCATTGGTCTGCTATATTTAGCAGATCTATTACGAAGTAATAGACAAATTTTAGAAGAATTGTGGTCCACAGAAGGAATGGGAGTAGAAATGTTTAGGACAGTAATGTCCATAAAGCGCTTCAAATTTTTGCTTCGATGCTGCAGCTTTGATGACAAAGAAACAAGAGATGAGAGGAAGAAATTAGACAAACTAGCCCCAGTAAGGGAGATTTTTGAAACATTTGTCGAAAACTGCAAAAGGAATTATTGCATGGGGCAAAACGTAACTATTGACGAAAAGTTAGAAGGCTTTAGAGGAAAGTGCCTTTTCCGTCAGTATATACCGACAAAGCCCTGTAAATATGGAATAAAAATATTTGCCATGGTTGACGCAAAAGTGTTATATACGTCAAATTTAGAAATATATGCCGGAAAACAACCAGTAGGTCCATATAATGTAAGCAATGCAGCTTCAGATGTCGTTCTTAGGATAGTAAGACCAATTTTCAACAGTGGGAGAAACATTACAGCTGATAATTGGTTCACATCGATTGACCTAATAAAAAAATTGAAAGAGAAGAAACTTCCATACGTAGGTACTCTAAGAAAAAATAAGAAAGAAATACCTCCTAACTTTGTAAAAACAAAAGGGTGAGTAAATCATTCAAGTCTCTTTGGCTTTTCTGAAACTTGCACTTTGGTGTCTTACATCTCAAAGAATAAAAAAAAATGTTCTACTTTCATCGAGTATGCATACGGATGACTCCATTGATTGTGAACTGGGAGACGAAAGAAAACCCGAAATAATTACTTTTTATAACGACACGAAGTTTGAAGTGGATGCTCTTGATAAAATGTGTGGGACATATAATTGTGCCCGTAACACCAGAAGATGGCCAATGGTCATATTTTATTCAATGCTGAATATTTCAGCAATAAATGGACAAGTGGTTTTTTTAGGCAATCAAAATTTAGTAAAAAACAGAAGAGAGTATTTAAGGGAATTAGTGAAACAGCTAACAAATGAAGAAGTCACTAGACGCCTCACAAAAACTAATTTATCAAGAGATTTACAGAGGAAGCTGGAAAATTACAAACCGTCTCCAGAACATAGAAATGCAGTAAAATCTTCTGACGTTCCAAAGAAGAGAAAGCGGTGTTCTACATGCTACGGAATCAAGAAAAGCAGAATGACGCAATATTCTTGCACAAAATGTAACGAATATTTTTGTTTGGAACATGCCGTTATGATGTGTAAAAAATGCTCTGAAGAGCAGCCTCAATTAGATTATGATTCTGATGAATAAATAAATGTATATTTAATTTTTTTACAAAATTTTCTGTTGTTATTTTCTGTACTTGTATGTTTTTTGTTTTGTAATTGTATTATTTTGTATTCCCTAAACTCTGTAATTTGCATTTCATTAAAAAAATAAAAATAAATAAAAAAAAGAATGAAAAGTTTCAGAAAGATTCTAGAACTAAAAAGAAAAAGAAAAAACACTGTTAAAATCATGTAAAACATTTTTGTATTGCTAAAATGCTATATGCATCTCTCAGATGCAACGCGCCCGACGGAGGGAAATTCCAGGCGCGCCCGACGGAGTGTTAACGTAAACCACATAACCAGGACACATGTTGGAAGAGATTCAAGTGATGTGCTTAGAAATCCCATTGGAAGCTCAGTATGATATACGGAAGTGTAAATTTTTATTAAGTAAAGTATTCATGCCGTAGTAGACCTTACCTTTCTGTATTTCTTATGGGATACAGTAAAAGATGAGGTCTACAAACGTAAATCACATAATCTGGACACATTTTGAAAGAGATTCAAGTTATGTTCGTAGAAATTCCCTTTGAAACCTCAACATGGTATAGAAATGGAAAATTTTATTAGGAAAGGTATTCATGCTGCAGGCTGCAATCATTAACAGTAATCTCAATTGCGTGAGTATGCTCATTTACTTTTCAAATTATGCTTTAAGATTTTCCTTTCAAACAATTCAAACTTGAAAAATGAACCATAATTTTCCAATGGCTTATCAACGTGTGTATTCATTTCTTTAACGCACTCTGTATTTTGCTTCAAATCCTTTTTTTTAATGAACGTTTGTTCTGAAATTTTATTGGGCTCCAAGAAGATCCTTATTGGTGATGACAAAATTAGTTCTAGCTGTATAACTTAAAAAAAAATTATTTTTTAAGTAATAAAAAACAAAAAAAAGACGATTTAGATATAAATTAATGTAGTTAAATAAATACTATTGAAGTGTTTCAAGAAAATACTAGATTAGAAATAGATATTAGATGTTTCCATTTCAATTACTCCCTAACTGATATGATTGTCTAAAAGAATCTTGTATTTAAAAGTTCTCATCCTATTCGATAAACACACTACAAGCTATTCAAATTATTAATGTCTAGTTTAACGATATTAA
>JAPDSC010136608.1:0-12411 GCA_026290005.1 Latrodectus geometricus
GGGGCGGAAGGCGAAGTGTAATTCGATTTCTTTAAAAGCAAGAGTCCGTTGCTTTAAAAGGGTTCTTCGAGAATAATGGACTTTTCCGTTCCGGGGTGGGGCGGTGGAAAGGAGGGGGGTAGACAGACAGAATAGGAAATTTTAAGAATCGCTCCAGGTATACCGTGTGGATGTTGGGGGTGGGTACAAAGCACAAAAAAAAAAAAAAAAAAAAAAAAAAAAAAAAATGGGAGAGGTAAAAATAAATAGGAAAGCCGGCAATTTCTGGGGATAAAATTCAACAGTTCGTAAATTAAATAAGCAGCATCTCTGACAATATTTTTTTACCTTTGGAAGATGACGGAGCAGCTATAATGGGCAATGATTTTAACTTCATATTTTTCACGCTCAAAAAAAGCCACGACCGATTTTTCCAGATTCCCCAAGGGGCACGGAAATTCCCTGAACGGCAGCCAAAATCCGGAGAGATCAAATACACTTATTAATCCAGTTTTTTTGAATAAAATCACAGTTTCGAACGGCAAATAAGATACGATGTGAGGGAACCCTTCCTCGAATTGTTGTCATGATTATTGTATGAAATTTTTCAACCTATACACATCAGGAACGTTTTAAGCCCCATTTTATCTTGGTATCGATTCGACGAAATTATTTGAAACTGGCTTGAATCATAAGACGAAATATGCAATCTGCATAGTGCGTCGTAATGGACTTTGAATTAGATAATCTTTTGCTTAAGACTAATTTAAAATAGCAATTAGTAGTTATTGATAGGTGGATATCTTAGAGAGCTTCTGTCAAATAATATGACAGTATTGTATTGATTCAAGTCCACTTCTGACATATATTTAGGCTCTCCATGGACTAACGTTCTCTATAGCATAAGGTACTGAGTTCAAATCCCAGTGACTGTTAAACAACGGAGAATGGATGTTATGCTTCTGCCTTCTACTTTTGTCGGTGTGCGAGCTTGGGAGTTTTCCAGGTTTTTTCTCTAGTAGGGTCCACTATGTATGAAAACTCTCAAAAGGCAATTACTTGATGGACGTTAAAATGCTTTACAACAGCCATAGACCATTAATCATAAGCCATTAATGGGAAAATTGAAATTTCCTTCAAAATTTATAGTCCATACCGTGAAAGTCATTTTTGTAATCAGTACGAATAAAAAGCTTTGTTTGAACGAATTGTTTCCGTACTCTACCCAATAAAGGAAAATTGATTATTAATATTTAGGTCTTTAGTTGAACAGTTCATAGGTTCGATTTCCAGTTCGGTTGTGGTTGTTCAGAGTCCATTTAAATAATAAATTCCAATGGAACTCAGCCTCATATGCAACGGAGCCAAGCAACAACGAAATCCATCAGCAAGTTAGGTATTTGATTTTTGTCTCATCATTTAAGCTTTTATGTATGAATTGAAATATTCAATGATAAAAGCATGCATCTAAAATTTAAACAATTTTCATGCTGTGTTTGGCTATTATTTCCCGAAAATGGTGAACTAAAGAAGCCAAGTTGGCACCCGAAGGGTTTGTACTCTGGTTTTAGTACAACAGTGTGGTTCACTGAGCGATATTGCCAGTCTTCCAATTTACACATTGTGAGCAAAAATTCTGTAAAAAAAAGCTTCAATGTGGGTACTCGGGAATGTTCCAGGTTTTCTTCTTTGCAGCTTATGAAAAAAAAAATCCCTATCAGTGAAAAGTTCTCCTTGAAAACAAATTTATGTAATATTTGACAGTGGCATTCATGCTGTTTAATTACGCAGATCTTAAAAAAAAGCGAATGAAATAAACAAAATAAAAAACATTCGAAAACTCATTAGTCATGAGAAAACATGAGTGCGCTCGCCCCCAAAGTATAAAACACTAGTGCAATAATCAATTCATGAGCACACTTAAATTCATCATAAATATTAAAACTAACTAATAGCAAACGAAATCGGTTTTATAATGACCAGATAAAATTCCGAGGTGTAAACTGGATGGTACTGTAATTGCTCTTCCTAACGGAGAAACTGCCTGCAAATCCAGGAAGGGGTGCTGAGGATTGTAAACAAGAGTCTTTCGACATTTACATCCTGGAGGAAGGGTCGTCTTCCCAAAGAGCGAGACAGGAGCACCCTATCGAACTTGCGAACTCCGCAGACGGTTTATCACTGGGAAACAGTCTCTTGCAGTCCGGTATTGGCGATTTTAAAACCGTTTTGCGTCACGAATTTCCCTGAATTAATAATTCCAACTCCAGGAAATGGTAAGTGTACCCCTTCCCTCCCAATAAACGCATGCTGCCCTGCAGAGTCCAGCCCGGCACGCACTCCGTCCACCCCTTTGCACCCTGAGCACACGGCGATTGCGGTGTCATGCAATATCGCATTTAGAAACACAAACGCTTCCCCTCTTTACTAATGGGGTGGAATTGATTATTCGCGAGCCCTCCCGCCTTGCCGATGCGAATAATTATGCGCATCCACGGGCTTTCGGATCGGAGGCCCGGCATGCAGAGATAACTGGAAGCACAGGTCAGAAGAAAGTGGCCTTTGACCATTCAATGAAAGGGATTTAGGCAGTGATATTGTGCTCATTTTTTTTTACCGGAACGCGTATATATAATAATATAAACAGGGCCGATCCTGGGTAGGCGGCCGCTCTGTGCGGTCTCATATCCCAAATTTAACAACTATTTAACGAATATTTTATGCGGGTATAAGTTTGAACAAAATTATAATATTTTTCTAATTTAAGAATGTATATACATGCATATATATCTATATATATATAGATATATAAATATTATATACATACATATGTATGTATATCATTAGGTCCACTTAATATATTTTACAAAATGTCATATATTAATTAATAGCTAACATAAAATAAAATAATTAAAATAGTTTAATAATTGTTGATTTTAAGTAATATTTGATATTGTTCACAAAATTATTTTTATAGTAGGTTGACTGTGTTTTATTTGAAATTTAAGTTTGTATTCTAGTTTACAATTTAATTAATAAACTTCAGCTTTGAGAATTAAATTTTTTTTAAATTACATTAATATATTAATATGATAATTAATTTTTAATATTTTATTACTAAAATAATACTTATGAAAAATTTTGTTGTTAGGAATTTTTACGGGTGTGTTTAAGGGAGGTGATTTTCCATGATAACCCTGGAGGCGAGGGTTTTTTTTTTTTTTTTTTTTTTTAAAGGTTCTTTTTCCCAAATTTGACGACGATGGGGGGGGGGGGATTTCTCACAATTTTCGCTTGTCTCCAGGATCGGCCCTGTATATAGCATAAAAAGGAAAGGAAACTAAAACCATTTTGTATATATATATATATATATATATATATATGTGTGTGTGTGTGTGTGTGTGTGTGTGTGTGTTTATTACAATAATAGGAACGTTTGATAAAAGTTAGTTAACAAATTATAAAATACGCATAGTAGATGCTCAAACAATATTGCATAAATATTTTTAACAATACATGAAAACACTAATGTTTTTTGTAAAAATATTCCAAATAGGATTATGTTGACTTAGGTAGCGTGTATAGAATATTTTGCTAATAGTAGTATTTATTAATCTTATTATTACATTGTATTGGTTCGAGTTCGGTTCAAACCCTTGTTTATAATAACACATATAAAAATTCGTCAAAAATTAGAAAAAAAAATCAGCAATTGTTTTTAATTTTTTTTTCAATACGTCAGCCAATTCTCGTTATCAGAAATCATCTTTAGTACCGGAACGCGTTCCTGTCCAAATAGGAACAACCGGAACGACGTTCCGGAGCGTTCCGGCTCGACAACACCACCTGATTTAGGTTAGGATATGACGGACATTTTTGTAGCTCTATGTTAACATGCTTGTAGCTCACATTGAAGAGGATAACTGGAGATGATTTTTTTTTGTACAAATAAACACACATGCCATTGGTACCCGTTTATAGGGTAGGCAATCATTCACTCTTGATTCATTCACAAAGACAGGAGAGAGAGAAAGAGAAAGTATATCCACACCCGAACCAGGATTCGAACCTAGGACCTCTTTATCCGCAGTCTGGCACACTAACCATTAGACAGAGTAGGCGGTTGAAAGAGATTTAAAATGGTCAGGGAAATATATATGCAGGAGACCCAAGCCGATACCAAGTCATTCAATAATCTTGAAAAATCAAGTGACAAGGTCGACTCCTGTGCTGGTATCTTCCTTCCCAAACTTCCAAACCATAGTAAAGAAACTGAAGAGACTTTTTTATCCATTGCTTCTTCAAGAACTAGAAGGTTTTTTGGTAGGTAAGGTATCGAACCTGTCGTATTTTGGATACTGAACGATGCATAACTCCCATCAGACCAACACAGTCTCGTACTGGTACAACTCATTTAACCTAATATTTTAATGACACATATTTCAATACCAATAGCTCATCTCGAATGCGCAGATAGGAGAAAATAAAAAACTTATAAAAATATTTAAAAACTACATAAAAAGGTCAAGTATCGAACCTATCGTAGTTTGGATACCAAACGGTGCATAACTCTCATCAAACTAACAGTCTCGTACTCATACAACTCATTTAATCAAAATATTTTATTGACACATATTTGAATACCAATAGCTCATCTCGGATATACAGATTTGAGCAAATAAAAAATTTATAATAAATTTAAGAACTATAAAAAATGGCTTGTTATGTTTGTATTTAGATATAAAGAGGAGTTTTTAATGATTTCCTGATAATCAAGTGTGTCATGACAACCCGTTGGATTACAATTCATACAGGTATTGTAAACTTGTTCCTTAGCTGTATTTTTAGCGTCAAATATAAAATAGGGGGATTATTTAAATCCTTTATGGCTCAATTAACTCCAACAGTGAATTTAATTGCAAACTCACTTCGACTTGAAAGCAGTTTACACGAGATCAAACACTAGAAAGGAATGAACTTTATTGCAATGTTGAATAATGAAGCACATTATAAATACCCTTAGAATATTTTCGTGATCATTAATTTGTATTATGAGATACATAATTATAAAAATAATTGCCTACAAATACTATTTAAAAAATACAATTTAAATAAAAATTTTTCGTAATATTCTGACCACATGGGATAATTTATTGTTCAGGTCGTAGAGCTTTCAGTGAAAACGGCGCACCCATTTTTGAAGAAAAAACGATATTTACAGTGCACTCAGATGCATAAATCAGCTAGAATATATAGATCAAAATTTATAAATTGACTTAAGATGTATAGATCAGCTAAAGGCAAATCGAATAAGGCGTGAAACACTAAAAATCTCTATAGTTATTAAAAAATAGGAACTCCTTTCGACCATATGCTAATATGGTTCTCATCGGCGGGGTATTAAGAAAATCGAAAACACGTTTTCTACAATAAACGACTACAATATTTTTCAAAAATTGAAAATGAATATTATAATCTACTGTTGAAATGTAGAAAGAAACATTGGGATTTGGAAAATGATATTTACGGTGCACTTAATTTTGTTGAAAACTCAGTTTTGCTCAACCACATCAGATGTATAGATCAGCTAGAATGTATAAATCAAAATGTATAAATCAACATGATCAGTTAAAAAAAAAATAGAATGTATAGATCAGCTAGAAACAAATCGAATGAGGCTTGAAAGACTAAAAAACCCCTATAGTTTCAAAATTATTAAAAATAGGAACACCTTTCACGCGAATGCTAATAAAGTTCTCATCGGCGACGTTTTGAGAAAATCGAAAACACGATCTCTGCAATAAACGTGAACAACATATTTTGAAAATTGAAACGATAGATATTATTTTTTTAAATTACACTGTCGATATGTAGAAAAAAGAAGAGATCCGATACCGCACACATTTTTTCTTGACCACCAGTGGTCACACATAAATGAAAATTTTGAAAGTGGGAAAAGATCCAGACGTTTCCATTCTTGATGTGAACAGAGTTCCGGAAAGGTCGTTGCATGCGAAACTGCACATAACCTATGTTTTAAGTCAATCAAAGACACACATCTTAATATATTCCTTTCCGAGCTACTGCTCCAAATGTGATCCCCGTGCGAAAATTCGACCGAAAAACAAAAAATAAGTTTGTTTCTACAGAGAGCAGGTAAGACAGGGGTGGACAAGACGTCGACCGTGGTCGACTGGTAGACTGCGAAGGCATTTTAGGTATCCACGTGACCATCCCGATAATGATATTAACAATTTAATTTATGACTTATGACATAGAATCAATGAATTATTTAATATAAAAATTTACTACTGTCCACGCTTTAAAACTCAAAACAAACTGTGCAAAGATTTACGATTTAGAGATTTATGATTAAAGGTTTACGATTTATAAAACCTAAAACAGACATGATGAGAGTGATTAAAACGTTAAAAAAATTATAGAAAGGTATGCATCTCAATTAAGAAAACATGAATTGAGAAACTTCAAAAGCATGGAGGAAGAGTGCATCCATAATCCAAACCGAGACTTCGAAGATTTCGCTTAACACTTACTTGTTTTGTTTGAAGAACTTGAAAGAAGATTCCTTGACTTAATTAGGTTGAAAGAAATACTCAATTTTATGATATTTCCATTTAATGAAAATGTCAAAACTGATGGAGTATCTGAAAAAATAGGACATTTAATAGATATCACATCAGTCATGGTCGAGAAAGAAATTATAAAATTAAGATGCGATATATTTCTTAAATCCAGAGCATATTTATCGATACTGGTTTTTGGAAATTAATTTCTGGGGAAACGTTTCTATATATTTACAAATTGATTTTGTATTTGAAATCACACTTTGGAACGAGGTATCGTTGAGAATCTGCTTTCTCACAACCATTAACAAAAAGCAAACATTGGTCGCATTTAACAGATGAGCATTTAATTTCGTATTTATGCATTGCAATAAGCTCGTACCAGCCACAATATGATAAACTTGTCGCAGATATACAGTGCCAAATTTCAACTAAAAGAAGTGAATAGGATGGTCAGTTTTTGATATATGAATACTTTGATTATTTTCGTCAATAAATTTTTATTTTGTAAATATTAATATTAAGTTTTTTTAAGAAAAATTACATTATTTACCATTTTTTCTTGTTACCAAAAATAAGCTTGTACGTTAATTTAGCTCTGGCCATTGGTAGACCGCCTTCGATTTTTTTAAATGCAGATTAGGCCCCGGATCCCAAAAGTTTGGCCACCCCTAAGGTAAGAGAACATCAAAAAGCTTTCGTGGCACTGGATTCTGTACTAACAGCATTTACGCGCAACATTTGAACCTACAGAAACTCACCAAAGTGAATGAGGCATACGGTACATGCAGAACACGAAGAATTGCATTCGAATCCAAATTAAAGTTACGCAATGCTCTATTTGATTGCAACTTCTTTTGGGTACTCGAGTTGAAGGCTAATCCCTCTCGCGGTTGCGATTTTCTTTCTTTTGCTTTGAGAGAAGGAGGTGAATTGCTGGTGATGAGCCTAAACCCTTTGATGTTCCCTGACCAGATGCTGCCCGAGCGCCATGGATCAATGGCCGGAGACATGTGTTGATTGCTGGATGGAATAATGGATTATTATGATGCCCAAAAGATCATCCTTATTTCTCTTGCGGAATAATATTTCCCTCGCCAAGTTCTTTGGCGGCATCAGGAGTGGGGGCCTAATGAACCAGAAAGTCGCTTCTTTTCTTGGAGGAGTTGGCATCACCGAGTGGGGTGATTATTTATTTTTCTTATCCTTCACATGTAATGTGCTGTTTTAAAAAAGAGATATAACAGAAAACAACAGATAGTTCTCGTGGAACTATGCTTTGTCTTTGATGCCATTTTATCTTCAACATCTCTTGAACATGATAATAAGTTATTTCTATAACAGCAATTGATTACTAACTTGGAACATAAAACATTTTAAAACAATTCTTTTAAAAACATCATTTATAAATTGTACGTAGAATGATAAGCATTATAGATTTGAGAAAATTATTTCCTGCCTATAAAAATTTCTAATGTTCAATGGACGATAACTGATAATAATTTTACAAACAGGTAAAGTGTGTCTGCGTGCGTCTACTCAGTACAATTCGTGGTTAACTTTCACGACTATAGAGACACTTTTACTGATACCCCCATCACATAAGATGCTATCCATTCCCCCCTTACAATGGCGAAAGGTAAAATATTCTGAGTGACCAGGCACTAAAAATTGACCAAATATGCTATAGGCAAAATGAATGTGTCAAATATATTGTAATACAACAATTATATGCAAAAAATATGTGAAATAAATGAGATTATTTAAAATACAGTTTTGTTAAAAAATGTATGCTTTATTTTTCTGTTTGATATCCCCTTATGTAAAATAAGATGCAATCCATTCCCCGCTCTGTAGTAGTGAAAGGTGAAATATTCTTAATGATAAGCACTAAAATAAAAACTACTAATAAGAAGAAATCAAAAACTTCTGTTACATAAAATCAATGAGAGTATTTAAAATACAGTTCGGTCAAAAAATCTATATTTTTTTGTTACCCCCTTATGTAAAATAAGATATATTCCATTCCTCTTTTGTTGTGGGAAAAGATAAAATATTAGTGATGGCACTAAAAAAATTACCAAATATGCTGAATATTAAAACATTTGTTATGCCAGATGAATGGGAGTATTTAAAATACAGTTCTGTTAGTAAAAAAGTCTATGCTGATTTTTCTTTTTTTGCTGTTTGTTACCCTTTTATGTAAAATAAGATGCAATCCATTCCTTCCTTTATAATGGTGAAAGGTACAATATTCTTAGTGATAGGCACTAAAAAACACTACTAAATATGCTGAATACAAACACATACGTTACATTAAATGAATGGGAATATTTAAAACAAAGTTTTGTTAACAATATCTATGTTATATGATAATTTCTTTTTTCCTCAAGCTATTTCTTTTTGGTAGAGCACAATTTAGACATAATGCGTCTTCTAAGTTGATTCCTTTTAGTGTATAAACATAAAATCAGTTAGGGAACACGTGGTTTTACAACAAAAATATATTAGCTTGGGGAAAAAGAAATCCATTATTTTTACGTGAACTTTTTGTAACCTCTTTCAGATTCGCTTTGTAAAAAGGTTTAAAACAGCTTTCATGAAGATTTTTAGGTCTTGTGTGAAGCTACGACTGCTGACATGCTGTCAAGTTTGATCATTTTTGGTATTTTATAGACATTCTCGACGATTTTGTATCCATGCAAGGTGCATCTTTAGCATCCAAATACCCGAACGGTATCGACGAAACCAAAATTGTGCGTAACTGGTTGTTACAGTCATATATAGGACGATCAACACCTTTCTCAATTTTAGCCACCTGGTTAGCATTTTCGCCATTATAAGAGAAAAACTAAAATGTATCGAATTTTCTGTTTGTTGTCTTCTATTTTTGAAATCTTATACTCATAACTGAATTCATCAAACAAAAAACCGCAGGAGAATATTTTAGTGCCAAATGTCACCTTTCCAACGAGTTTAAATCTGAAATTGTTTGATAGATACCTCACGAGATGTCGATCAGTACAGACGTCTATCGAAAAAATAATGGATTACTTTTTCCCCAAACTAATATATGATAATTTCTATTTTCCTCAAGCTATTTCTTTTTGGTGCAGCACAATGTAGGCATAATGCGTCTTCTAAGTTGATTCCTTTTAGTGCATAAGTATAAAATCAGTTAGGGAACACGTGGTTTTACAACAAAAATATACTAGACAAAAAAAGTAATAGTATTTAGGGTGAAATCCCGGATAAATTTCCTTTCTTCTCTGTTGGGAATAACGCATGCACTCCGGATAGCCACGATTTGTGCATTCACAGTGTTTTGTTGAAGCCTTCTGGCGAAGGAGAAAAATACCGTCTTCAGTCGAAGCACGTCCGGCACTGGTTTCCTCATTTGATAAAGATTAGGGAGTCCGGCCGAGGAGGACACCGGATGTCCCATTTCCAGACCACGCCACTGGAGGAGGAGAAGGGACCTTTCCTGAGTTCTCGGGCACAAACTGAATCGCGGTTTTGGTAAAAGATGCACGACTGCCGGCTCGTTTCTGTTATCTCTGGAACGGTGTGCTCCACATGACAAGAAGTCGCCCTCTTCTGACGCCACGAAGCACAGAAAAAACTCTGCCAAGCCACTCGCATGCTCAGAGGAAGAGATGGCATGCAGGGGCATATTTTTATTTCCTGAAGTTAGGATTTCTTACATTTTTATTCTACATTCCCTTTAACGTCAAAAAGAATGTAGACACAAAATAATTCATCCTTGATAAGCTGACTGACACTTTTCACTTTCTATTGATTTTTTTTCTGGCAATATGGGGTACGCTGCTCCACTTTTCAACTAAACCATAATTTGGGGTGCGATCCGACTTCCTCAGTACAGACATGCCATGGGTACCCTTTTATAGCGTAAGCAACCATTGACAACCCATTTATACAAGAAAGGACAGGAGAGAGAAAATACAATGTGATGCCTCTACCGGGAATTGAACGTAGGATCTCCCCATCTGCAGTCAAGCAGGTTGACCACTGGACAGGGTAGGCGGCATTGAATATTCTTCTCCAGTTAGAATGGTTTAATGGTAAAAAATAAAACAGGAAGCATTGCAGAATGTTTTAGGGGAAAGCACTTCTTTTCAAAAGAAAAGACTGTCAGGTATACTGGCTACGAGTAGAATACTTTGACACACTGTAATAGATAATCGATCAGTTTAATAAGTTTGTAAGTAATTTAATTAATTTCTGTTCATTTTTTTAACTTCTAACGTTGGAGTTATATTGATATGCAATATTGTAATTCCGTTTTCAAATATCATGGCGATTCTGTCACATTCAGATGTATTTGGTGATGGAGCAACACCTGATAACATAAGGTATAGACCAGGTGCTCCGTCACATATGTTTATGTCCTTCTATTACCTTACATGGTCTAGGACTGTATTTACTACGTGGATTCAGAACTATCTCCCATTGTTCAGCAAGGTCTCAGATTGTACTAACTTGTCGCTTGGAATAAAACTTAATCTCTCAAGCACTCCCCATCCTGGCGTGGAATGAAAACTATCTCCCTTTGTATTATTCTTATTTGGGTGCCAGGGCATATAGGAATAGAAGGTAATGAACTTGCAAAACAGGGATCCTCTTTCAGTCCAATAGGAATGGAACCCTTTTGTGGGATCAACATGAAGATTACAAGGAAGGCCATTCAAAAATGGGAAAAACAGGAGATGAACAAAGTTTGGCGTGATTCTCCTGGACAGAAACATGCAAAAAGCATGATTTTCAACTCATCTGAGAAAATTGCATCTGAAATTCTTAGACTCCCAAGATTAAAGACTCAAGCAATTGTAAGCTTCATTACTGGGCACTATCATTTCAGGAAACACCTTCATACAATGGGACTTTTTAAACAGGAACCAATTTGTAGGAAATGCCACGCAGGGTTAGAATCAGCTCATCATATCCTATATGAGTGTGATGCTCTTGTCCTTAAAAGATTCCCTACTCTAGGTAATCCATATCCTAAAGAGTTACACCTAAACTCCATTGAGGGCCCATCAGACTTTATAAACAAAGTAGGTGACCCAAGACAATGGAAGTAGGAAAAAATTGGGCTTGGAGCCTGGTACAAAATGCAACAATGCAGAGGTGCCACATATCTGAAAAGCTCAAGAAGAAGAAGAAGAAGAAGAATCTCCCTTTGTTCAGCAGAGGCTCAGACTGAATCTTGGAACGTATGCTCTAAAGAGGTGTCTTAGGCCACGACGAGTCAACAACGGAATATAGATGAATAGAATGCTTCAAATCTTGAATGACACGAGAGTCCCACAAATAAATAACTATAGACCATTCACTACTAACATCCATAATGTTTGGTCTCACCATAGCCTCTTCAGTGCGAAAGGTTATGGGCTTGATCCAAACCACTGTTAAATAAAAGGAGATGGATGTTGAAGTCTTCTACTTTCTACATACACGTCTATCGGGGTAGGAGCTTGAAATTTTCAGAGTTTCGTTCTTGTAAATTTCAATACTCCATTGATATTGATTTTTAAAGCCTTGAGTTAGACCGTGTCGAAATAGGAAAAAATATATGTTATCCAAAACTAAAGTACGTTAGATGAGTAAGTGAAGCCCGATGGCTTAAGGGCTTCGTGATCCGAAAGCATGGGTCTCGGGTTCAATCCTCGGACTGGGAAAGGTTTCTTCTTCTTCTTCCTCTTGAGCTTGTCAGATATGTGGCACCTCTGCATTGTTGCATTTTGTACCATGCTCCAAGCCGAATATTTTCCTAGTTCCATTGTCTTGGGTCACCTACTTTGTTTATAAAGTCTGATAGGCCCTCAAT
>JAPDSC010136613.1:0-16337 GCA_026290005.1 Latrodectus geometricus
TTTATTTAACTTTTTAGCACTTAAAAAATTATTAACTAAAAGTTAGATAAAAAAAAAAACTTTAAAACTGCTGAAACAATAAAAGCAACTTAAATTCGAGCACCATTTCATTAGTCTAAAAATTTTGTAAAGAAGAAGATAAATATCTTGTGTTTTGGAATGAACATTTCTCTGCTGCAATCACTGACATTGTTAACATATAAGCAATATTTCACCTCTTTCTCATTAAAAAGTTACATTAATGGTGGAAACATTTTTTTCTAATTAATGTAATGCTGAAAAAAAATTTAAGGTTCATCAAATGACTAAATGCATGAAAGGTGTTTATGTAAAATGAAATGTTTTTAGTTATTGTCTTACTTTCTTATTGAAAACTTATGAAAATATGAAAAAAGTCAACATTTTTAAAGTTTCCACTATTTTATTGAAAGAGTAAATAAATTTATGGAAATGAAATTTTGTGTATTTCCTCTGCAAGTGCAGGAAAAGTAATTAGATGGAAAACCTCGAGAATCTTAATCCTCCCGAAAATTCATCTGTGAACTTCATTATCTAAAATTTAAGTTACAAATATTAAAAAAGTATGTACGTAATAGATATGAAACTGTTAACAATATTGTATTACACAAGTCTTTGATTTTTTTAAAAAAAATTCAGATAAGAAGCTGTAAAAAAATTAAGGATTTTATATAAATACATAAATTATTTTATCTTATCGAATTCTTTTGTTCAACAGAAGCAATTTATAGTAGTATTAATTTTAAACTAAAAAACAATGAAACTGGCCATTGAATAACAAAGTTCTTAAACTTTCCTTTAAATAAAAAAGCAAAATTAAATCAATCAATACATGTTAAATGCATTAATTGATTTACTTTTGAACTTTTGAATGAATTTTCGAATTTTAGAAACATCAGTGTTTTCTACTTATGGTGAAAAGTATTCAGAAATTTTCTTTTAATTATAATATTTTATTATACATCAAACACATGCATTTATTCATTAAATTTATTTGACATATTTTTAAATGATACATAAGGAAATTAACATTAGGACTGTTGACATAATTAAATTTATTAATGAATTTGTAAACATGAAAAACTGTATGACATTTGTTTTTGCATAGTTCAATGTACAACAAAATCAGAGAGTATCATAATTTGTTAAAAAAATGTTGATATTGACCATTGTAATATTGTTATAAGTACAGTTCAGTTGTTGATATGTACAGTTCATCATCAGATACAACTTCTGAATTTGTACATGATGATGACACATCATTTTCTTCTCGTTTTCAACATATCAAGAGAATAAAATAAGCAATTAAAGAAACTTTCAGTAAATGTTTTGTATATCCTCAATAATGAAAATACTATATATACTTACATTAATGTACTCCATTTTTATCAGAACAACACATTTTTATTTACAGTCATTAAGCTAAAAGTATTGAAATTGACCACATTTAGATTATACACAAATTCTTAGAGATATAATTCAAAAGGGACTACTCCAACAAGAAAATTTTTCATTTCCTTCAAATTTATTAACAGTTGAAATTTCTTAATGCAAACAATATTCTAGACAATATTCCTATATGTATATCTGAATTATTTTAATGAATGGCACTTTTTTTATGTTTCGAAATATATTATTCAATTATCTTATTTTTATGGCTTTATATTTTTAAATATTTAATTGAAAAATCAATTGGTTTTTTTAATTCTAAAACCTAAATATATTTCAGAACATTTTAAATTTCTAGTTTTTCACAAATTAAAAATATTAGTCACATAATCATTGATTAATAGTCAAAAAAATTATAATTAAAAAATCTCAAAATAAATATTTCTTTATTTTTATTTTGCTTTTTTAAAATTTAAATTATTATTTAATTTTAAGCAGTTTATGAAATATTTCATCATAAACTCGGTATTAACTTTATTGTAAATTAAAATAAAGATTTTAAACGAAAAAGCAGTAACTACTTTTCCAAATTTGTAAAATTAGGAATTTATGAATGAATTACTTTAAAGCCTACTTTGGCACCAAATACTATTAATTATAAAAGAATTTTTAATTAACAGTGTGAATAAACTTTTATTCTTTATTTTAACAGATTTATATTTTTTATTAATTCGTTTGTTAAATTAAATTCATAGTAAAAAATATTTTTATTTTATTTTTGTATACACATAATATTAATTTATAATGTTTTTCTTTTATTTTAATATACAAAGAATATTAATTTTAGTATCAACCTTCATAATTTACCAGTTATATTTGATTATTTCAAAAGAAAATCAAACTTTTTATCTACTAGGAATGAAGTCCATATTTATGAACCCCTAGAAAAATTCAACTAAAATGATTACTGTTGCCAATTATTAACTACCTTGAAATATATCTAAAAAATTGTTTACATTTATAATAGCTTGAATCTAAATAACGTTTTAAAGGAAATATTCAATTTAAACTATATAAAAGTATTTGATTGAATGCATTTTTCTGAAAATTGAATGGTTTTGTTGTAAAATTCATAACAGAAAAACAAAACATCCATAATTTTTGAATATGGGAAATGCTGAAAAAATATCGATTTATTCCGAACAACATTGAATTATAAGAGTACAGATAAGACAATTAATATACGCGTGCAGAGGTTGAATTGCATTGATTTCCTGTGTAATTACTTATCACTGACACTTGTATCGTTAGCATATAAATTGCATCAATAAATTCATGCGAATTAGTTTTCCTAATCGAATAAAGATAGCTTCAAAATGTTGAAATTTATTTTATAAATCTGTTTTCGATACACAATTTTGTTACTTGAATATATAAAATTTCACTTTAGTATGTATCCCTAGGAAAGCATGCAAATTAATAACACTTTTATTTCTAATCAAGTTTAAAATGATTATTAGAAATAATAAATTTATTATTTAGTTCTATTAGGAATTATCATTGGTTTTAAAATTGAAATGATATAAAATTCATTTCTATGAAACATTTCCTAAATAAAAAATTTTTTATTATACAATACTCATTAATATAAAACAATTTTAATATTGTTTTTACTCATATGTGCAGTTAATATAAATATATGCAATATTATGTAAATATGTGCTATATATATATATATATATATATATATATATGTCACAAGCTCTAAGGAATTTAACGCATTCTCATGTAATGAATTTTCAAAATTAATGAAAAATGTGAAAAATAAGTTAAATCTTGATGACTTTACAGAAATTAGATGTTGTCTTCAAATACTTTAAATAAAAAACACAAATACTATTTATCATTTAGATTACTTAGAACAATTAATTAATTTTAAATATATAAATTACATTTATCTAGTTTTATAATGAGATACTTAAAATAAAATGCATTGCTGTAATCTAAATTCTACGTATCTGAATCTCTTTTAAGTCTTATCTCCCTGCTTTCTTTAAAGTATTATTGAAAATAAATGTATATCATTTATTGCTTCAAATTTTATTATTTAGTTAACATTTTATCATTTATATTCAAAACGTACATGTGTATATGTGAGGAAAATTCAATAAATCTCAAAATATTTGATAAATGTATGCAAATGTTCGCTTTTGTTTTTCTAAGTTGCTTATAAATACTTATGTATTTTATAAATACTTATATAATTTTTTTTATAATTTATTATACAGTAATGTACAGTTTTAAAAGGATAAAAATAATTTTTTTTATCTTGCAAAATGTATGATTAAATATGGGAATTTATAATTAATGATCTAATTTAGACATGATCATTGAAAAGTTCACGTAAAACGTGAATTGATTTTTCAATAATTTTTATTAAGGAAAAAAATCATTAAGAGTTCTATTGCATAAATAATGATGTGTATCATAGTCCAGTATATATTGATAAAAAGTAGAAAAGTAGAGCTAATTGTTTTTCGTAAATACTGTTTCTACTCCTTAAATATTATATGGTTAGAGTTTGAGTTCACAGTAAAATACATATTATTTTTAAAATATCCCAAATATTTCATATTTTTGATAAATAAAGCTTTTATATTTTTTTTTATCTGATTCAATAGTTATAACATGTCTAATTATGAAAATTTTCAATTTCTAATGAGTGTTGAAACTTTAATACTAGATTTTTAATTAATATTGTTTATTTCTCTATTAAAAATGCATACTAATTATACATAATTAAATACGATTTAATTTTAAAATTATAAAAATAAGAAAAATGAGTAGTCAAGTTTTGTTGTTATATTGAAGAATTTCACTTGGATATTTGGAATAAGCAAATTGTGTGAAATTGAAAATAATAAATAATTCATAAATTATTACATAAATGTAAAATTTTTGGCATAATTTTGCATTATTACATCTTTAAAAATATATATTACTGTAAATGAGTAATTTTATTTCACTCTATAAAACTAGTTCAAATTTATAGTTTGAAATATAAATTACCTCATGATTGATATTATATATAATAAATCACCTTAATCTAAATTTTCTTTCTTTCTTAAGATACTTTTTCCTTAAGAATTCTTTTTTCATGCAGACAGACTAATTTATTTCATTTCTAAATTTTAATGATCCCAAAAATTATATAATTAACTTTCTAAGTTTACTGATAATAATAGTAATTATCATTAATACTCTGTCTTAAATTTGGAAGAGTAACATAGCGAATCAAGTTGCAAAAAGTAAATTAAAGCAGAAATTAAAACTTATTTTCTTACTCATAAATATATTAGGATTATTTTTCCCATTGAATTAAATCCCATCGAATTTCTACCAAGATTACTTTTAACTTATTTTGCAGTTGTTAGAGACTTGAGGGATTATTTAAGAAAATCACATTAATAAAACTTTTTGTTAAGTGAAGAAAATTTATAAAACGATATAGGAGTAAATGGCACCTTAAATAGCTCAATTTTGGCATGATATACTTCCTCTACTTAAAATCATTTCTTTAATCTACTTTTTCTCTTGGAATCTAAATCTGAATAAACTAATCTGAAATATTTAATTTCAAACAAAATATTGATACATTTAATGCACTTATTATTCTGACTTGCAAATACATCATCGGATAGCAGGACATAGTTAAATGTTTCATTTGAAAATACCAATTACATTTATTAAATCATTCAATATATAAAAGAAGTCACATCTAGCAGTTTCAATTTAGTATCGTTTTTAATGTGTCCAAAATCTTGCCTGAATGTAAATTCTTTTTTAGTATTTAAAGATGTATATTTCTATTTTCCTTTCAGATAGTGTAAGTTACCAGTGATAATAAAGTTTGACATCATCAGTATTATAATAATTTAAAATATAGAATAAACTTTGTTAGCTATTTCGCATACTTATATTTAAAATGGTTTTTTAAGTATAGCCTATTTCATTAGCAAAATACATGAAAAAAATAAATCGGTATCCATAATTAGAATTATTAGTTTGTTTTGTTTCAATTTGCCAGTTTTTATTATTCATTAAATAAATAATTCAGTTCTTGTAGAAATGGTAAAAGAATGATATGTATTTTACTTGTATTTAAGTAGCACTTTAAAGTAAATACTCGAAGGAAATAATTTAGAGCATTCACACATCTCTATTTGAAATGGTTTCAAATGATGGGCTTATAAATAATGTATTTAAAGCAGATAAGTTGTTTGATTATAATGTTCAAAGTTCGGATTGAGAATATATAAGCAACTCGTCTCAG
Source organism: Latrodectus geometricus (assembly GCA_026290005.1). Lineage (NCBI taxonomy): Eukaryota > Metazoa > Arthropoda > Arachnida > Araneae > Theridiidae > Latrodectus > Latrodectus geometricus. The sequence continues at coordinate 5,741 of JAPDSC010136613.1, forward strand.
ATAAACAAAATACAATTGGCTTCTTTTGATGTTATGATTTAATCTTTAGTACAATAAATACTATTTACTTCATATTACGTTTTTTGTAAAATTTTCAGCTGAATGCTAAGGTCTCTTATCTTCAGGTCTAATGGTTGATGGTTGCAATGGATGGAAAATAGTTAGCTGTATGGTTCTCATCTAATCCCACAACAATGTAGATATTTTTATGGCTCGGAATCATTATTAATTTGAGTGATTCTGTCAAATATAACATTGTAATCATTGAGTGATCTCACAGTGACAAACAAATGAAACTCGTAACGGTTGTTTATTTACTTTAAAAGAACTTGTTCTGGTCTTGCTATTGTTTGTATTTGTGATGTGTAGTTATTAGAATTATCATCTACAATGTTCATAAGGAAAGAGTAACACAAATCTAATAGGAAAACAAAATCAGATAAAACATTATCAGCATTAATATTATTAAGTAGTTAAAACATTACTTTTAATGTTGGTGGAATATAATTATTTTTGCAATTCTTGCTATATGCAGTTCAAATACTCATATACATATGCAGTTCATCTTTCGACTTTTCTAAACTGAAAACGTTAATTTTTTAACATAATTTATTTATAGATGTATTTGGTAGTTTATTTTATAAAATGTTATTTTTTCAGAACTTTAAACAAGTGACTAAAGCATGATGTAGCATCTGTAACAAGTTTCGTCAATCACAATCAATTTCTGTGATCGAAAGAAAGATTACAAAATTTTTATGATCACAAACATGTATTGTGATTGATGAAAAGTGTGAGTTGTACATCAAAATCTTAATTTTATGCAAATATTAATTCATAGATTGATAATTAACTTTTTGTGACAAATATCTCAATACTTGCCTCTTGCGCTTTTCCAGTAGCCACTTAAAATTTCGTACTGATTCACAGAGTGTAAAATCATACCTTTTTTCCCAAAGTGCCACCACATCCGGCTTCGGCTAATCATATTTTGAGTTGTTTGGGAATTCATTGGGAGGAAATTTACTCTTTACTCCTCTTTGTTTCTGAATTTTTACTTGTAAATGGATTTATGGAACTGCTATAACACTATCAGACCACCGAAAATAAACAACGACAACAACATATTAAGTCTTTTACATCAGTAACCACACCTCTGTCACGAATTCTACTCCATTGAAGGACCGTAAATTGTCCAAATGTTGTTTCTGCCCCTTAAGAAGATAGCTATGCCTCAACTAACTTCTATTATATCAAAAAATAATTTCGAAGTCAAATTATGTTAAAAAACGTTTTTAAAAACAGTTCACTGGTCGTTGTTTAGCTTATGCATTCGTAATTACAATGAATATGCACATATCTGCAAAATATGCTTAAATCATTATGATATAAATAAAGTCATATAATCATAAAATACAGTTTTGAATTAACATATCTAAGAATTTCAATGCAACCGCGCTGAATATGACATATTATTTACCTTTCCCTACATATGTTTAAAAACAATGATTTATTATTTCTTTATGGATTAAATAAAAAAAAAACCTAATAATGAAAATCAAATAATAAATTTATATTCAATAAGAAATTAATAATCATATCTGTCATATTCTTTAGTATAATGAATATTGTATGTTTCTTAATATATATTAAAATATAAGTTTGACATTGAAAGTATTTATGTAAAAGGTTCTTATTGTGTAAAAAGGATAAAAATATTAAAGCTCAGTTTATTCTAAACATTTTAATTAATTTTCATAAAAATATATCGAACTAGGGCATTACAATTTAAAAAAAACTATAAGTATCTATATTTTTAATAAATTATGAAAATGGAAATACAAATTTTCCATCTTAATAAATATTTGACTTTCAAATTTAAGTATTACTTCAAAAATCAAAATTATTTTATGTAAGAAAATGCCTTCAATCTCAGAGCTCATATTTTTGGAAATTTCTTAAAATGCTTGAATCTATTCATAGGGAATACCTTTAGCTCATGTGGTTAACGAAGGTATTTTATTTTCCAGAAAAAAAGGGAGTTTATTGGCTTTCATTGTTGATAAGCTAACCTAGTTTCAGAAGTGTTGCCCAAGGATACAAATATTCTCCTGAAAGAAAATATTGGGCTCTGATTATAGAGGCACAAGTTTTACCAACGAAGTTTTGTCTCATCAAGACTCTCTTTTTTTTCAAAGAAAAATATTTTACACAAATATTTTACATTTGGAAAATATTTATTGCTTAAAAAATATTTATTTTCTGGAAAATATTTTATTCTTTGAACAAAAAAAAAATAATTATTTTTCTCAAATTCCATAGTTGTATATTTTTTTAATTGTTATATAACGCATTTCAAATTTCAAGGAATTAAGTAAACATAAGCTCTGTAAGATAATAAAAGGCACAAACAATGATACTATAATAGGTGAATCTTCATTTTGGAATAAATATACGATAAAAATTTAAGATTAAAAAAATTGCGTTTAATATAAAAAAAATATATTGTTGAAGAGAGATAGAACATAAATCTTTGAAATTTTTCTAATTTGAGTTTTACATATTTTTAAATATCACGAACAAAATAATTATTCATTGTAATTTTCAAATAAAATTATATAATAATTTTGAAAAGTAAAGAATATTTAGATCATAGAATGATTCATACTAGTATAACTCATTACAATATAATATATTGCAAAATTACATTATATTCATTTTGATTGCTTGCCTCACAAATAGAAGGCTATTAGACCAGTGATTCTCAACCTGTGGGCGCGCCCCCCTAGGGGGGCGCGAGCATAAACAAGAGAAATTGTTATTTAAAAAAATTGATTAAGTGACTGAAAGGAAAGAACACACACACATACAAAACAAAATACATTTCGTCATATTTAATAATTAACTTATTAAATTAAAACAACTTACTAAATTAAAAACAAATTTAATTATTATTAGTGACTTCCTTGGTCATGTCTTTCAGAGCAAAGTTTTTCGAAGGAGGGTTTAATATTAGAAATAGACACTCTCAGTTCTTTTTCTATATTTAGCTGAGATCTATATTTTGTCTTCAAAGCAGCCACCGCAGAAAATCCAGTTTCACAAAGGTAAGATGTTGAAAATGGTAGTAGAATGCGAAATGCCCTTGTTTATAGTGCAGAAATCTCTTCATCCACTCCTGCCCAAAATTAAAAGAGTGATTTATTACTAAATTGTCTTTTGGTTTCTCCACTTGCCGTGAAGTCTATGAAGGTTTCTTCCTCTTCGATTGAGAGTCCTTCGGGAGTATTTTGAAATGGATTCCTCACCCACTTATAACTTGATATCAGTTTGTCGTCAGCAAGAAAGTACTTTTTAAAATTCTTTGCTAGTATTGTTAAATGATTTTCAATGGTTACAAAAACAACTTTTACATGTTGTTCTTCAGCCTTGTAAGTTTAAATACAATCATTCAAATTTTCAAACATTGTTCAGTTTTCTTACTTTAAATTTCTGCTCCACAATTCCAATTTCCTACAAAAAGCATTAACTTTATCACTCGTATCCAATATATGTGTATTTGCTCCTTGCAGTTGAAGATTCAAGTTATTTAATTTCTTGAATATGTCGACCATGTAGCTCAATTTCAACACAAATAAACTATCGCGAAAATTCTCAGATACCGGTCTGTTTTTCTCTTCTAGGAAAACGGCGATTTCTTCTCTTAATTCATAAACACCTTGCCAAAATTTCCCTCGTGATAACCATCTTGCCTCGCAATAAAATAGTAACGCTGAATGTACTGCACCCATGTCTTTTCAAAGTGCGGAAAAGATTCTTGATTTCAGGGGTCTCATTTTTATATAATTTACTACAGTTACAACCGTAGTTAACACAATATTCAAACCAGGAATCATTTCTTTGAAAGCCAAAGCTTCTCTGTGGATCATGCAATGTGTCCAGATGCACTGTGGAGATTTTTGTTTCACAAGTGCTTGAATACTTTGGAATCTTCCTGACATAGAACGAGCACCATCCGTGGATATTCCGACGCAATTTTTCCATTCTATGTTTGCATCGTTCATATAATCATTTAAGATAGCAAATAAAGCGAGTGCTGTTGCTTTGAGTTCTATTGGTTTGCAGAAAAGTAATTCTTCTACTACTAACAAATCATCACAAAATCTAACATAGGCAATGAAATGAGCATCTTTATTACTATCTGTTGCCTCATCGAGTTGTATTGAAAACAATTTCTAACTCAACTTCGACAAAAGCTTACACTCTATATCTTCAGCTATATCAGCAATTCGACGGGGCAACAGTATCATTTGAAAGAGGTATAGACTGCATTTGTTTTGCAAAATTATCTCCAAATATAATTTCTACAATTTCAATCGCGGCTGGCAAAATAAGCTCTTCACCAATGGTGTGAGGCTTTTTACATCTGGCTATCTTATATAAAACTTTGTAAGAGGCAATTAAAGCTTTTTCATTCACAGACAAAGTTTTTTTAAACAATGATTTTTGCTTTTCACATGATTTTAATTTTAATTCGAAGAATTCTCTGGTTTTGTTTACGTACTCACTATGAAGCGTTTCCAAATGTCGTTTAAGTTTATTAGGTTTCATGCTGTCTGCCGCCAATATTTTTGAGCAAATGATAGACAGAGGCCTTTCTTCTTCATTTACTTCAGTACTAGTGAACCCAAAATTTAAGTATTCGTGAGAATATTTTCTTGATTTTATTTTCGGAACCACGCTCATCTGTGTACTTGTTGAGGCTTGTCTATCGTCTAATGCTCGCTTACGCCCGCTTAAAGATTTATCCATGATTCTGCATAAGTCTGCTGCCGTGAATATTTAATACGGTGAATTGCAAATACACGAAAATATATATAATATACACATCCAGAATAGATTCAATAGCGATAGAAGGATCGACTTGAATGAGATTGTCTGGAATTGAAATTGGCGTCATAGAACTTTCTACTTCTCCCTATGAGAAAACATTTGTTCACATCTGCGCACGCTCCTAGCTTAATTTTTTGCTGACCAGACAAATTCCAGACAAATCGAAACTTCTCGCGAAACCGTGAGAATACCCGACATGGCGGGACGCGAGAGCAATAAAAAAGCATAGGATTCTTGTTTTTTCAATGCTGAGGATCGGTGTTGCAAAATGTCAATAAATTTCGGTATTTTTGGTAATTTGTAAATTTAAAATTAAGGTTGTAGTGTAGGTTTAGCGCCAAAATACTCAAAATACATTATTATTGTATATATTTTATTGTATGCGGTGGGGAGGGGGGCGATGAAAATTATGATTGAAAATTGGGCCGTGAATACTAAAAGATTGAGAAACACTGTATTAGACCGTAATTATATTTACTTGAACACATTTAGTCAATTATAATGATATGTATCACATAACTTCTCGAGAAGAATAGTAATTTTCTTGAAAATCAATAAACCAAAACACTTTGCATTGATAATTTAATGGCAAAAAGCAAAGTGTCTCATAAATGTTTCCGAAACACACAGATGTAGAAAATAATTAAATCGAAGCAATTTCATTGAATACTCATATAGGTATATTTTACAAATTTTCCTTATTTGAGTTTTACATTTTTTCCTAATATCACGAGAAAGGTATTACTCGTAATATTAAGGAAACTCACTATCACCAATGTAATCTTTAAAAGAAATTATAGAATACTTTTGAAAAGTAAAGAATATTTAGATCACATAATAATTCATAGTGGTATAATTCATTACTAATATAATAAAATACGAAAGTTACATTATACTTATAATGATTAAAAATCTCTCAAATAAAAGTTTATAAGACCACAAATCTATTCACTTAGAGCACATTTAGTTATTTATAACGATATGTATTGCATATATTCTTGAGAAAAATACTAATTTTCATGAAAATCCATATACGAAAACATTTTCCGTTTTTATTTAATGACATAAAGTAAATTTTCTCATAAATGTTTGAGAAACGCACTAATTAAAAAAAGAATTATTTTATTATATAAAATAATAACAAAAATAGAAAATTAAATAAAATTATATCAGAGAGATATTTTATTATTTTTAATTATATCTTCTAAAACGGTTTTAATATTTTGTAATTCTTGGGTGTTTTACATAAAACAATTTTACTTATTTGTAATATTAAGTTGATTACATAAACTTAGGGAATCTAACCACACCTTTGTAAAGTAGAGATATTTCAATATTAACATCTCAATAAATAACTGGAGTTAATAAAACAAAATTATTCGGGAATAATTAAATTTTTTTTGCACAAAACCTTATAAGGAAATAACTCTTTTTTCCCCGCAATGAATTATTTATCTGAACGATTCTAGATAATATTACATTCTGCTTTCAGACTATCTCCTTTGTTATGTATCAATGATATTCTTTAATAAGAGTGTGACACAGTAATTCCTTTTTCAATTTACCTCAAAATGTTCAAATTCCGACAAATCATTTAAATAAAAAAACATTTTAAAACAATAACAAGAGACAGAGAAACAGCATATTGTTTACTACGTAATCTGTGAATGTTTAGAAAATCGTGCGAATACCACAAAGTGATGATTTTGAAACCTAGTTATTAACAATGTTGATCTACACATCATGTATTTAAAAACTCACTTCTCTTATGTATCAACATTTGCAATTATTTAATTTTGAATTTATTTAATTTCAAACTTTTCAACATTTTTTATCATTGCAGAATACGTATAAAATTTTTAACAATCATTATCTGTAACAAATTACATTGTTAATGCGCAATCTGAGAGCAGTTAAATTTCTGTTGGCTTTAAGAGTTACAATCAGTTATATAAAAAAAAAAAAATTGTTGCGTTGGGATAGGAATAAATGTAACGAATAATAACATTTTAATATTAGTATATGCTGGTAAATATAAACAAAATACTGAGATTTTCTGTGATTTAGAAATATCTTCTTAAAAGTAAACAAAATAATATGTGTATTTATTTTAAATAAATATTTCAAGAAAAAAACTATTATTTTTTATCATTAATTTTCTAGTGTTTTCTTTGTATTTTTTTTACAATAACTATATTCATTTTTCAAGATGATTTCCAAATTTATCTATGGAAAATATAATTAATGTAGTTAAAAGTTAATAATATTAAAAATTAGATTGCATTAAATTTCTGCAGAAAGGTTGTGAAAACTATATATTTTAAACAAACATTTAGTGAACTCATTTTCCTTATGAATGCTACTTTTTGTAAGACCATTTCAGACAAAATATAATAAAATTGAATTTTAAATTAAAAAAATAATCATGATAAAAATATCAATAATCGTACATGTAATCATACTATAAGAAAGTCTATGAACATATAATATACAATAACATCAGACAATAAAAATGAATATTTCTTGAAAACTTAATTATTTAAGTAAATTATTGTTTCAGCACCTTTAATTTTTTGGTTTTAAAAATATGGCCATCTATTATTACTGAATTTGCAATCAGTTAAAGTCTTATTTTTCCAAAAAATACAGCTTCAAAATATCTCGAGGAGGGATATTAATCTAGGGTAAAATAAAATAATTTTATTACATGTTTCTTTATAATGATAAGTTTTGACACTACCAGTATTTTCATATGAAATTATCGAAGAGAATAACACTTTTTTCTTCTAACATCCCCAATGGTTATAGAATATTTGCTTTACGATATAAAAACAGTGTCAAATAAAACAATTTATTTTGGTTGTTTTATCTTCAAGTCTAGTAGTTGTCATTTATTTTATACAATACTATAGATCATTGTAAATAAATTTGACCATATGCAATTAAATTCTATTTCTACTATTTTTATTATAACATTTAGGTTTTCTTGTTTTATTTGCACAATTTAAATTTTTATTCTATTTTATTCTTCATTGTTTAGACTCTTTACAGATATTAAAGGTATTATCATATTATACTGTATATAAAAATTGACTTTACTTATTTATAAATGGGTATATAAATGCATACAAGGATAAGTGGCGATTACATCATAAAGAGAGTATTATAATTATTTAAATAAATATATATCTCATATGTTAAAGAAAAAAAATATAATATAAACCATTTTTATAGATAAGTAATAATTAAATGTAGATTATCAATTCTTAACTAAATTTTATGTAATGCGAAATGTTTCAGTAATTTCCCTATTTAAAGAAATGCTCTCATATTAATATAATAATGTTATTTTTTTAATTAATAAAATATATGGTAAAGTATACCCCAAGAAAACATCTAGAATATGAAACAATATGCTTAAATATCACAACATTCTAACTGGACATAGTGAGAACAGTATGTCAACAATACAATTCAAAGCAAATAATAGCAATTACATCCTAAAATGAATCATCAGGGAAATTAATTCGGAGTTTATATACATTTACAATCTAAGCATAGATTTATGTAGAATAAATTGCTCAAATAATTTTAAATTGTTGAAAGAATTATTTAATTAAGGCATAAATATATATTTTATGAATATTTCTATAATATTAAATACGTTTTGGTTATTAGTCAGTGAAATAATATAGTATAGTACTTCAAAGTCATTTTATATATTCCCTGCATATATAGAATATTGCTTAACACCAAATGCCTGTCTCCTAATTTCATTGTAATTTAAGATTTTATTAATTTAATTACAGCACAAAACATTAAAATAAAGTAATAATTACACATATGCATTCATGATGAAGAAGAAAGAAAAACATTTGTAATTTTATATGATTATTAATATTTATTGCTCCAATACCAAAGATATTCATGATATAAATAGTTGTTTACTGCTGCTTCATTTTACAGTTAGTGAACATTTTATAAATTTTCTTCCCTGGACGCTGAAAAACTAGACAAGATTAAATGACCAAAATAAAATCGAATGAAGATCTGTATGTAATTTTAAAGTTCCAAAAAACTTCCCAATGTATGACAAAAGCCAATTGATTCTAAAATGTCATTCTTAAACTATTCAAAGTAATCTCTCCACAGAACAGATTTTTATGTTCACAGATATATAACTATCAAATCGATATATATATATATATATATATATATATATATATATATATATATATATATATATATATATATATATATATACATATAATTTGAATGCATTACTTAAAAATCAAATTTATATTGAACTTTAGAATTCTAAATTTTAAATTTTTTTCTTTCATGTAAATTTTCTTAAGAAGAGGGAATTTCTTCACTTTGTTTAAAGATATATATGATATAATTAATAGTTTTAACTAGATAATGCTGGATTTTCTGATTTTTATCAAAATAAATATAATTACAAGCTACATTTATATTATAAGATATAAATTGTTTTTGTGCATTCGAATATATGTCTCATAATGCAAACACTTTGCCCAAAACGTTCCAAATACATGGATTTATTTTTGAACTGCTCATGAGTTAAAATTCAAAAGATCCGGATTACAAATATTCAGCTATTAATGAGCTGTTTTTAAATGGAAAGTAGAAATTCAGATTTTTCAATGAGAAAAAAAAGAATAAAACCTAAAGAAAAATGTACTTTTTATTGGTTCATGGTGTAACTGCTATAAATACACCTTTAAAAAATGGCTATTATATAAGGCAAAGCTTTTTAAAAATTTTGAAACATTCTTTAGTAATTTACCAAATCTGCAAACAATATTATTGTGTTTCAAGAAATTGGGTTCTCTTCGTTAACTTTAGAACGACAATCGTCAGAAATTGTTACAACCAAACACAATTCTGGCTTAGTAGACACCGTTATATTTTATGTTTGTCTTGATAGAAGTACCTATGTGAATAAGGTTCTACACTTTGATACAAATGCAGTTTAAATCTTTTTTTTTAGAAGAAATAGAAAATGAATTTGTGTATCGATTTTCTGGAATCTAGGTCTTTTGGCTCAGATAATGTGTTGAATAAGCTGGTGTCCTGCATGGAACAGATTGAAATTTTCTCTAAAAGAAAACTTATCTCTAGTATTCAACGATAAAGAATGTTTAAGTTGATATTTCTGATAGGCATAGCTTTTCATCTCAATATTGAAAATGAACTTGAAACTATTAGGAGAGAGTTAAATTACGCTTGATCATTTTGAATTATGGAAAATAAATTTTCAGTAAATTAAATATAATTGCTACCGGTATTAATATTAAATACTCTATTGTAAATATAATAATTTAGGTAATCTCAAAATGCTTTTGCAAATACATAGATAATTGATAAAGACGTATTTCATACATAAATTGATTTATTTTCATATTGACTAAAATTCTGTAGATTCTGAAGTTTTGATCTAATCAAACAAACTCAATAGATTCACTAATAGTTTTAATTTATTTTACAGCTTTTGAATTTATGGACGTCAATAATTTTGAAACGTATCTTATGGAACCAATATCTTGGTATGAAAATTGACAAATTAAAGAAAAATCGTTGATTTTAACTACACATTTGTAATTAATTTAAATCTCTGTACTTCATTGACTGAAGTATTTACTTATTATTGTTAACTTTATTTGTTTCACAAAATATTTTT